>APFE030141219.1:0-19756 GCA_000404065.3 Pinus taeda | reverse complement strand
TAAAACTTGGAATAAGGAGGATCATAGGAAGAAATAAATAGAGTACCTTAAAAATTCTACCCTCCCCATGTTGGAAAATTCTAGGTAGATTAGGTGGTTTAATTAGATAAAAGGGGAAGACAAACATATTGTAGGGATAAAGATTAATCCTCAACCAATTAAACTTAATTAAGAAAAGAGGAAGGTGATTTAAATAAGAAAAATAAATTAAATTAGAGAAATGTAGAGAAGCTCCATGTGGCATTAACCGGCATAAGAATATCCCTCTAAGAGATAACCTGAGTTAATGTAGGAAGTAGATTGGGGATAAAATCTTGACTCATTAATTGACTCCAAGTAATAAACACAATTTAAAGAATAAAATGGGGGAATAAAGAGACAACTAGGAGAAGAAATAGGAATCTTGTGAGGTGAGGAAAATATTAGTTTTAAATAAAAAGTTAAGTAAATAATTTTGGGTGACCCTTGCTGAGAGAATGACACATGGGTAGGTGAATAATCAAGTATTAAATTAAAAGAAAAATATTATAATTATGCATGACATGCCAAGTGTCACCCATGAGGACTCCTATAAAAGAAGGGCAAGCCATGAGAGAAGGGACTTTTTGGGGTGAACCTTATTGTTGGCTGGATGATTTGATGTCAAAGCAGTGACTACGAAGCTATAGTGAGTTTGGTGAGGTAGAGGATTTCTTTTTAGAGAGGGGACTCTTGAGCTAAGGTTGCTCTCCTCTGCCAGCTAGATTCTTCCTCCATTGTACAACCCCATTACAACTCGGGGGTCCGCGGGGAAGAAGAGTACCCAAGGAGTAGGCCGGGAGGTTAACCGGTGGGTCTCGTTTTCAGATCAAGTGCATCATCATACACTCGCAGAAGTGACTGACAACAAGGAAATACCAGCGACAATAAAGCAAGCGGAGTCTCGCCTCTCCGGTGTATGGTACATGTGTATTTCGTTACTATTTGACCTTAGATTAAAAATTTATAAATGTGGTGTTATGTTCCTGAAATGAGCATCAACGATGTATGTGTTGATTGAATTGAAATCTCAATGTGTTTGATTTCCGGTTGTAATTACTGTGTTTTAAGAAAATAAAAAATAAAAATACATATATAGTTTTAGCTGGGTCATTTCACTGTTTTAGCTGGGTCGTTTCACAATGACAAAGGAGGCAATAGCATAACCACAAGAGACACCAAATTGGTCAAAGACGAGGGAAAAACCCCACTACGGGTAAAACCTTTTCAAATCTTCTTCTTATTGGATTGTCATAAAATGTTTCAACAAAGAGTAGAATAAGCCCAATACATAATCATCCAGTAGAGATTTACCCAATACAAATAAAAAGAAGGCTTTCAAAATTACTATACAGAAGAGAGAAACCTTTCAACCTTCTAACATTTGTAGTCAACTATGGTCAATTGTCAAACCCTACCTCAGAACCTTGATCACACTCATCACGATATTCTACAATCGATTGTAACTTCTTGGTCGCTCCCTGAGACACTCTATGTGGGTGGTTATGCCTTTTCCAGTTGCTCCGTGAAGAATGAAAAGCGAGCGAATGAGGATGAATTTACCCAGACCTATCACAGACCTAATTCGCACCCTTCAAGAAGATATGCGAGTGATTGTGCCTTCCCATCCACACTTTGAAATACTATGTGCGAGTGATTGGGCACTAAATCTCCCAGAATCGCCTCAAAACCCTATTCACTCCCTTCAAGCTATCATGCTAGCTACTTTGATGCAAGCGTGCGTGCGGCTGCGGTCAGATCAACCCATATCTTCCTAAGAGCCTGGATCGCACCCTTATATGTGGCTTCCCAATCACACCCAAAGACATTGTGTGCATGTGAGTGCATTTAGATCTAATTTGTGGTGAGCGTGCGATCGGAAAACAGAAACCCTTATTTGTGTGAGCCTCATACCAGAAATTTTGAACCTTGAGTGAGCTTCCTTCGATGAAACTGTGCAACACAACTATAGAAGAATATGCTTGATGATAATGATCAAATGAGCTTGAAGACTCTTGTATTTATAGGCTTCCATGAGGGTCCACTTGATGTTAAGGTCAACCTGTCCAATTGTACATGTATTGGGCCAACCTAAACCAATGTACATGAGTGGGTTCACAAATTCAAAAATCAACTTCTGCTTATCCAAATGAGGTGATCTTTAGGTCGATTTTGGTTCTCTCAAAAAGAGGAATTCAATGCAATCATCATCTCTTCCATCTTATCTATATAAGTTGGAATTTTATCCTAGTTTCACAAATTAACACTCCGTCTCAACTAGGAAGAATTCCACCTGCCAATATCTATTCAATGATTATCACATCATCTTGACATGTTGTCATCATGTCGTGACCATCTCTGCTCAACTCTATCTACTGAAACATTCTTGAATCTAAAATAAGAAGAATCATGGAGAATTAGCGTCCACCCTATACTCATGGGGGAGTCATATATCTCAACCCCATATCAACCAATATGATATCAAACGCACACAGGGGAGCACTTCTCAACCCTGGTATCACATCGGGGAGCTTATTCTTAACCTCAAACCACATATGGGAGAAAATCTCAACCAATCCTATTACATGTTGATCTTCCCATCAATGACTCTAAGTAGTCATGTGGTAGAACACCTGAAGCATAATCGATTTGAATTTTACACCCAAAGTACACTCTCAACCCATTGGCTAAACGGGGAGTAATATTCCCAACAAGCTTGACTTGTGGGTATGATGCCAACTGGGTTATACTTAGCATAGACCAAATAAGGAGCAACATCTCAACCCTGTGGGTAACAAATAGGGGTGATCCCATATTTTTCAGAGATCCTTCAACCCTAGGAGCCCTCTATCTCAATTCCTCACCCTAGGATCTCAACAAGGGGGGAGAGTTGGCTCAGTGTCCTCGACCATTGTTGCCCCTTAACAGGAGGGGTCAGATACATCAGCCCAAGCTGCTCTCTGAAGACCAAGGACTTCCCTTTCGGTAAATTTGTGGTGAGAATATATGTAATATGTTCATTTTTCGATATGTGATGGAGTCTAACAACTCTTCTCTGCACCATTTCTCGAATGAAATGATATTGAATCTCTATGTGCTTGGACTTGTCATGAAACACAAGATTCTCTGCTAAACTAATCCAACTCTTTCTGTCACAATATATCATTGTAGTGTCTAGGACCTACTCAAATAGCTCTCTAAAGAGCTTCCTCAACCAAACTGCTTCGTAGCTACCCATGCTAGTGGAAATATACTCTTCCTATTGAAGAATATAGGGAAAATGAAGTTAATGAGATTCTTCTTTACATGATAACTATTTGTGAGGCATTTTTAACCTTTTATTATTAGCAAAATATTCTCTTGATATTATTAGGGTGTGTCTTCTTAGTTCATCAAATAGCTACCAAAACAAAAGAGACAAGGACACAATATGTTGGATTTATGCCAAGGCCAAAACCTTTCACTCTTTGAGGGGAAAACTTGCACAAAATTATTCTTATAGAGATTGCAATTAACAAATACCAAGACCCTTGACAAAGAAACTTCAAACGTTTTTTCCTTCAAGACACTTGTCACTATCTCTTGCACTCTTTGGCATTCACTTCACAATCTTCCTTCTTTTCATTGTAGTCCTTCTCCTTTGCACTATTATGGCACTATCTCTTGGAGAGTCTCGGTCTCCTTTTCTTTGCATACCTAGACACAATCCTCGGCTTCCACTGATCTCTTCCTTCAGTCCAAGACAACCTCTCTTTCTTCAGTCTTTTTTCTATCACAATTCAACGCTTGATGTATCCCTTAACTGTATTAACATTGTCTTGGGACAGTCTTTGATCCTTCACTAATGTGACAGCGATGAGATAGACTAAGCCCGAGAACACTTGTGATATTTACACACTAGTAGCATCCTTCCTTACTCACTGTAATACCCCTCTTATTTTCTCTTAGATTAGAGATGTCTGAGATTGCTTGTTGTTTATGAGGTGAGGTCACTACATATATATAGTTACTTATGCTTGATATTTAGGCTGACATGAGATCGCAGAGATAAGATGACATTTCCTTAAGGAGTGTTTTGTCTTTCTTTTAGTCAACTGCCAAAGGGATAGTGACAATGTCTTCGAGTGAAATTTTGACATGTGTAACATGACTTCATGAATTCTTAATTATATTCATGAAAAGAAAATATATCTTAAAGACATCAAGAAGAATTGTTTGACCTATGAAACAAACTTCTTGATGATGAAATCCATGATGCAAGGAATACAATAAATACATTTGTTTCTTCTTTACATAAAATCAAAATTACAAGTCACTATGAAGACCGAACATAGTTACACTTTCTTCAACACTCCCTCTTAACTAGGGAGGTATTCCTAAGGGTACTTGGTCATTCTTAATCTGAAGAATTTCTCATAAGAAGAATTGGATTGGTTTTCAACATCATAGTAACCAACATTTTTTCCAAAACAAGGCCTTGACTGAAAGCTCTATCTCTCATTAGATCAAAGCACAATGTTGGCAAGACCAAAGACTATAGACACCTTCATCATTGTCTCTCAAGGTATATACCAACCCAGGTGTTCACTGAGTATGACCTTCTAGGACTATTCTTATCTTGGGTTCTCAGCCCTCAAATAATATCTTCCTCTTGCCTACTCTTATCTTGGATGCCCTACACATCCTCAAACAACTTCAGATGCCATATAATTACCCAATCCTTCCATTCTTTCTTCCCAAGTGAAGACAAGAATGTTGTGTCTATCTCTCCGTCTCAATTAGGGAGGATACATCTATCATGTGTTTACATTTCTCTTCATGGCCTTCACTAAGACTTACGATTGTTACTCCTTGGCTGGTACATGACACATGAAATAGAAAAACATAACTATCACTCCCTCTTAATCATGGGTGACCCAATCCAAGCTACCTCTTAAATAGGGACTTGTCATAGCTACCTCTTAACTAGGGACTCTCCTTTTCGTCGACAACTTCTTCTTCATGGGTCCTTCAGCATCTTGATCACTTTCTTTCCTTGATATCATGAAATTAAATTGAGCTTCTTTCTTGTAGGGAAACAACCATCGATTACTTTCCTTCGTAGATCATCATGTCATTCCTTTCTTCATGGAAAGCAGCCTTCTTGATACATATATGGAATCTTCGTCATATGGCTACTTCTTTCTCATCATGCTTCTCTTAGGAATTTCTATCCCCCATATTAATGTTGGTTGTACTTGTACTTACAAATCTTATTCCAGTAGCCCTACATGAACTCATCCAGATATTATTCAAGAAATCAAAACATAACACTAAATCAAATAGTACCTTTAGAGATGGCTCTTCATCATGACATCTTCATGTAGGTATAAAAATCCTACATACATGTTGACACATCTCCCAAAGAAATCCACTAACAAGGGTCTTCATCTTTTTCAGACTTTCATCAGAGTCTTCATATCTTTTCGAGAGATTTCCCAGTCAAATATTCTCGGTCTTTTGGATGTTGATCACCTTCATCATGGTTTTATAGCTCATGATCTCTTCCTTCCTCACACATTCCATTCCCAATATTTTTCAATCAGATTTTCTTAATTGTAGTCAACCACCTCATATTTCATATGAGGACATATTATGTTGATTTCATCTAGTGTGACTTATGCCTTCCTGCATTCTTTCAGAGGAGGAGATATTTTTTCTCTTGATCATGCTTCTCATGATAGAAGTAGTGATCCATGTTACCTGCAACCATATGAAATGACATTATAGAATTAAACACAAGAATGCATACTTCATTTTACCTTTAGGTCATTTAGGCTTCATCCAATAGCTTCCTTGGTTGAAAAGATCTTCAATTCCTTGATCTACTTCATTTCTCATGTCATCACACCATCATCCCATGAATTGGAGTTCCTGATGAAACACTTGCTTCTTCTCTAGATTAGTGAACCCTCTGATGAGGATTCCATCAGAGAATCTTAATGATCTTGTATATCCCCATCTGGTAGATGTTTTCCTTTTTAACTTGATGTATGATGAGCCTTGTCCTAGACGACTTCTTCCTTTCCTTCAATGTCCAATGAGGTTCCCAAGAGCTATACCTTTCATGTTTGACTGCCATGGATTTTGTCCTTCATGATTCTCATGGTGATGTCACGAGCTCTTGCTTCCAATGCTTCCATGATGCATCTTATTATCACGGTCATATCCATAACAAAATATTTAGGAGCTTATGATAGGACCCTTTTGTGAGGGATACCATCTCGATCATAGTACAGATCTATTACTCCTTCTCTCCTTGGATATTTTCTTCAAATTCTCCATCTTTCCGGTGATATGAGCTTCTTTCCATAATATTTCCATAGCATTGAATCTTAGCTATACTATTCTATCTTGTTTGAGGATCAAACTTCCCTTTCCTTTCTGCACATGTTTGAGTCTTTTTAACCTTCAACACTTTTGCCCTCAAATTGTATTTTTCTATCTAACATAAAGACCACAAGTTGTTGAATAAGGTAACTTCCTTGTCATTTGTTACCTTTATTTATGTCAATGATGATTTCCTTCTTATCATGTCTCCCGGATCTCCTAGTTGAGATATCAGGAATATATTCCTTCATTTTTTGATACCTTCAATCAAGTCTAAGTGATATGACCTTCTTCACTTCATTTCAGAGATTATATCCTCTAGCATTTCATATATCTCTTTTATGTCTCATTTCTTGCTACCTAGGGATTAGAGGACCTTAAGAGTTCCCTCCCATGAATTCAAAGGAGACATTTTTCCTTGATATGTTTACTGAATTCTCTTATCTACGAGGATTATGAAAATCCTTCTTATTCCATTCAAGGACCTTTGATGACCCGTCCAACCTATAGATCTCCTTGCAATCATGAAGTCATTTTTACCAAATTGATTAATGAAAATACTTACTTGATTGTGAAGATAAAATCCTCACCTTGATCATGTTTAAAGTGGTTGAAGCAGATGCATTGATGCTTCCTCCGAATGAGATCCTTGTTGTAACAATAGGAAGCTTGCCTTCAAGTTACTACAACTTATATATCTAACCCTTATGATTTGAGTTGGCACTATATTGTTGTCACACAAGTGAACCTTGTAGTATGTAGCATCATGTAGAATCATATAACATCAAGGTCGCTTGCTACGATCACCTTATAGTACCATGACTTATTTATGAGCTCTATCTTGTAGATGATCTGCTTCAATATGTCATCGAGTATCATGAATATGAGTTGTCAAGACTATATTCTTTATCAAAAAAGATTCAATCTAAGGTAGTGACTATCACTGGTATGATGAGATCATGTTATTATTGAGATCATTGTATGACATAGACTGAAACTGTGGGAGACACCAAAACTGTTGTCATGTCCCTGAGATTTGAACGCTTCATCTTTTTACGAAGACTTCTTGGTCCTAGAACTTCAGATAAGGATCCAAATTAGTCTTGTTATGGGACTAAATTGTCTTGTTGTTGTATATTGACCCTTCAATCCTTGATGTAGGTTTTGAAACACAAATCCTTACAACTTTCTTTGATGCCCTTCTTGAAAATTGATCCTTGAATGTCCCTTTGTTGCCCTTCCTTTGAATTCAGCACCTTAGCTCTGATACCATGTTGAAGAATCTAGGGAAAATGAAGTTAATGAGATTCTTCTTTACATGATAACTATTTATGAGGCTTTTTTAACTTTTTCTTATTAGCACAATCTTCTCTTGATATTTTAGGGTGTGTATTCTTAGTTCATCAAATAGCTACCAAAACAAAAGAGACAAGGACACAAGATGTTGGCTTTCTAGCAGGGCCAAAACCTCTCACTCTTTGAGAGAAAAACCCGCACAAAATTCTTCTTATAGATATTCCAATTGACAAATACCAATACCCTTGACAAAGACACTTAACAAAATTTTTCCTTCTAGACACTTGTCACTATCTCTTGCACTCTTTGGCCTTCACTTCACAATCTTCCTTCTTCACACTATAGTCATTCTCCTTAGCACTATTATGGCACTGCCTCTTGGAGAGTCTCAATCTCCTTTTCTTCACAGACCTAGACACAATCCTCGGCTTCCACTGACCTCTTCCTTTAGTCCAAGAGAGCCTCTCTATCTTTGGTATTTTGTCCATCATAGTTCAACACTTGATATAACCCTTAATTGTATTAACATTGTTCGGGGACAGTCTTCGGTCCTTCGCTAATGTGACAGTGATGAGACAGACAAAGCCTGATGACGCTTAAGATACTTAGGCACTAGTAGCAGCCTTCCTTACTCATTGTAATACCCCTTCTCTTCTTCTCTCATAGATCAGAGATGTCTGAGATTGCTTGTCGTTTATGAGGTGAGGTCACTACATATATATAGTGACTTATGCTTGCTATTTAGGCCAACATGAGATTGTGGAGATAAGCTGACATTTCCTAAAGGAGTATATTGTCTTTATTTTAGCCGACTGCCAGAGGGATAGTGACAATGTTTTAGAGTGAAATTTTGACGTGTGTAACATGACTTCATGAATTCTTAATTATATTCATGACAAGAAAACAAATCTTAATGACATCAAGAAGAATTCTTTGACCTATGAAAGAAACTTCTTGCTTATGAAACCCATGATGCAAGGAACACGATAAATACATTTGCTTCTTCTTTACATAAAATCATAATTACAAGTGACTATGAAGACTGAACCTAATTAAACTTTCTTCAGCACTGCCTCGACAATACTCAATGCTACAAACTTTTACTTCCTACTCATCCAGGATATCATGGAAGGTCCAAGACTAAAACAACATCTAGATGTCCTTCCTTTCAATAACATTTCCTACCTAGTAAACAATTGTGTATCATGAAGTCGAACATCTCTGGCAGAATATCTCAGACCAAGTGTGATCATCCCATGCAAATATCTCAATATATGTTTTGCAGTGATCCAATGTGCATGGAGTGGATCTGATCATGAATTGCATCAACGTGTTCACCACATAGCATATGTCTAGATATGTGTTCACAAGGAACATCAGAGCCCCAATCAGTTGTCTATACTCGAATAGATTTTCCAAGTCGGGTCTTGTAGCTTCTCCACATAACCTTTTGAAGTTCATTTCCATCTGTGTGGCCATGGATTTGAATTCTATCATTCCAAATATTTCCAGCATCTTTACAACATATTTTCCTTGTAGAATGAAAATCTCACTAGGCCTTTGCCACACCTCAAGGCCTAGAAAGTAGTGCATGAGTCCAAGGTCCTTCATCCCAAATTCAGAGGATAGATCCCTCTTACACTCAATCATCAGAGTCTCACTACATGTCAAGAATAGATCGTTAACATACAAAACCAAAATCAATGGCATACCTTGGAATACCTTGAAGTAGAGATTGGGATTAGCATTACTCCTTATGAATCCCAGTTTCATCAAATAACTTTTCATGTGGGCGTACCAAGATTTGGGGGCTTTCTTCAAACCATACAATGCCTTTTTCAACCTGTAAACATGTGTTCTTCAATCCTTCATTTCAAATCCATGTGGTTTCTCAACATACACTTCTTCTAGTAATATTCCATGAAGGAATACGTTCTTTACATCCATCTGATGAAGAGTCCAACCTTGACTTGTGGAAAATGATACTATCGAATGGATGGTTGTGTATCAAGCCATAGGTGAAAATATATCATCATAGTATTCTCCCTCTTTTTTTTTAGAATCCTCGAGCCACAAACCTGGCCTATTATTTGTCAATGCTACCATCAAATCCATGCTTGATCTTGAATA
This sequence comes from Pinus taeda, assembly GCA_000404065.3. Classification (NCBI taxonomy): domain Eukaryota; kingdom Viridiplantae; phylum Streptophyta; class Pinopsida; order Pinales; family Pinaceae; genus Pinus; species Pinus taeda. The sequence continues at coordinate 9,943 of APFE030141219.1, read as the reverse complement.
TCCACTTTGAAGTCACCACAAATTTCCTCTTTGGTCTTGGTGCAACATCCCATACATCATTTTGCATAATTGATTCATATTCCTCGGCCATAGAATCTTTCCAAACTTGTTCTTTTATGACTTCTTCGAATGTGGATGGTTCAGCTTGAATCATACTTCTTATGGTTGCAACATATCCCTAGTACCTGCATGATTGCTTCCTTTCTCCAAATGATCTTTGAACGGGAATATGTATTTTAGGATCCTCTAAGTGTTGTGGAGCCAAAGTGGTGTCTTCATAGTAGGGGGTCACTTGGAGGAGGATCTAAGGGGTCCATAGGCTGCATGGGATCATCAACAATATCAGTCTTGGGCTCAATCATAGAAGGACCATCTAGAATATCCCTGACATCATTATTCTTCTCAGGAGGAGGAGGAGGTATCTTTCTTTTCCAAGAGCAACATATTCATCAAATGTTACATCCCTCTTAATTTCAACCTTCCTTTGACCAGGAATATATATTCTATATGACTTATAATTTTCAAAATAACCAACAAACGTACATTTCCTTCATGTAGCCTCCAACTTGTTCCTTTTGTCCTTTGGCACATGAAAAGATACAGGGCATCCAAAGATACAAAGATGGCTAATGTTAGGCTTGACAACTGTGAACACTTCTTCGGGGGTCTTGTTTTCCAAAGCTTGATGAGGTACCATGTTTTGAACATATACGACAACATGAGTTGCTTCTCCCCAAAGGAACTTTGGCACCTTTTGATCATGGAGCATGGCATGGGCAACTTCTATTATATACCTATTCTTCCTTTCTGCTAATATATTTTGTTCATGTGTATAAGGCACAATTGTTTCCTTCTTGATTACTTCTTTCTTGTAAAATGTTATGAATTCATTTGACATGTATTCCTCACCATTGTCGAACCTGAATACTTTGATTTTCTTCCTTGTTGATTTTCGATCAAGGCTTTGAACTCCTTCAGCATTTCAAAGGATTCATCCTTGTGCTTCAAGTAGTATATCCATGTCTTTCTTGAGAAGTCATCAATGACGATGATGTAGTGGATATTACCACCAATATAATGCACAAGCATCAAACCATATATATTAGAATGAATGAGATGGAGGATGTCATTTGCCTTGTTCTCACTAGAGGGGGATGGTCCCTTTGTTTTCTTTCCACTCACACAACCTAGACATACTCCATAATGATGGGCTTGAACATTAGGAATACCTAAGACCAATTTCTTCAATTTCATAAGAGCATCATAATTTAGATGAGCCAATATTCGATGCCACAACTCGCTTAGATGATTGGTATTATGAACCAATGCTAGAAGTCGCCTTCCAGTGACTCTATAGAGTCCTTCAAATCTTGATCGTAATGTGAATGCATCTCTCATAGGTGAACCAACAAACCAAGTCAAAAATTTTCCTTTGATGAAGGAACCCATCATCCCTTTATCGTCCAATGCGGATATAGATACCAAATTCTTCATTAATCCCAACACATACATAACATCATGCAACAAAATTGATTCTCCACAATTCAAATGAAATTTGATGGGCCCAAAACCTTTCACAGGATGAGTGTAGCTGTCTCCTAGAATAATCTTCATCTTAATCTCCCTCTCTACTATATTAGAGAGAACTTCCTTATATGTAGAGAAATGATGAGTGGCCCCACTATCAACCAACCAACTATCTAGAATTTTCAAAGGAGAAGATCTAGTAAGGGCATAAATAAGAATGTATTTAGATTTATTTACAACATTAGTTTCATACCTAGGAAATATTGACTTCTTTTGACGATGAATATTTTCTTCACAGTCGCTTGAGGTATCTCTTCTTCTTCTCTCCTATTTTATATCATGGTTATTTCTTCGATCATATTTCCTTCTTTGATTATTGAATTGGTTTTTGGTACCTCTTGTGTTGTAACGCAGTCCTTTTCTCTTCTCGGGACAATCTCGAGCATAATGAACCTTCATGTGACAATTATAGCATTCAATATGAGATGATGATATATCATTCCTTCTTTTTGAATTTTTGAGAAGGAGGCCTCCTTGATGGTCCTTCTTTTCCTTTCTTCTTCTTTTTACCGTGAGTGATATATACAGTGGGCTCTCCTTCATTCTTTTGAATTCTTCCTCTTGATATCATCCTTGATTCCTCTTGAGTAAGCTTTCCAACAATTTCATCAAATGACAGGAGGACATTGTTGTTTTTTATTGAAGTAATGAAGGTTTCCCAAATAGGAGGGAGACCTCTAAGAGTCACAATAACTAATTCCCTATCAGGCACAATTTCCCCAACTCTTCATAATTGATCTCTAAGGCGAGATATCCTCATGATATAGGATTGTATAACTTATCCTTTGTTCATCTTGGTGTCTTTGAGTTGATCTTTCAAAGTGATGATCTCATTCAAATTTTTGATTTCATACATGTCGACTATCTTACATGAGATATACATATTTGATGTAACTGTGGCTATCCTTCTTTTCCAATTTTGGAACGTATTGAATATCTTTCCAAACTTCAATAACAAGACAAGAATTATATTTTTGAAGTTTGGTGCCTTAGAGATAACAGTGAATATTAGAAGAGGCCTTGAATACTGCAATTGGAATGTTGCTTGAATGTCAATGAGTTAGCTTCTTCACTTATATTGATTGCAACAGGTTGGCTTGGAACAAGTATATATGTATAATTATTCAAAATTTCTAGACTTTTGTATACTAGTGTAGTGAGATGTTCCTTTGTTGATCAAACTTGACGCCCATAAATTCTGATCCAAGGATAAATAGATGTATTTTCACTTGATTTGCTTCATAAATAAATGCCCTAAAATTTTCCACAGGTCCCCACAAGGGAGAGATTGTAAACAATCTTTGCAAAGGTGTTGATCAATAGATATACAAGATAAGGAAAAAAAATTCTTCAAAAATACTTGTTGTCTCAAAGAAAGGTGCCTTAATGAGGGTTACATTTCAAAGAACAAGCCATCAAAATTTTGATCCTTGAAGCCTCCTTAATTGTACCAAAAATTCATTGAATGATGCTCTAAAGAGGGGCCAATGTCCCTTTCTTCTAATGATGAAACAATGATTCCAAAGATATATATATTTTAAGAACCTAATCATGGAGATTTGTGACCTCAAGAGTGATAGGATCTTAATATGACAGAGGAAAAAATAAATGTTTCAATTTGTCAATCAAGCCTTAATCGAAGGTATGAAATAAACAATTTGATGCCCTAGAGAGCCACTCCTTCACTAGTTTACTTCATTAGGCCTTGTATTTGGTGATATACCTACAATCCTTCACTGCAAGAGAGAAATATCCAAACAAATCCCAAAATAACCAAGTGCGGACAAGAAATTCCCAAACCCTATCTTCAAAATTTTCACTAGTTCCACAGTGATCAAATTATTTCAGACTAATCTCAACAAAGATATTCGTTAAAGTTCATAATGTAGTGCCCACTCTAGTTTCCTGACCCTAATATGACATTATCTTACATACTTAAGTCTATGAGGAACTAAGGTTGAGGATCCAGAAACATGACTCTAATATTAGTGAATGTGATGGTTATGTATGTTCTCTATTAATATTATGATTACGATATAGTTAACAGTTATGTATACTCTCTATTGATATCATGATGGTGATAATAGGAAAGGATAGACATGTTTATATTGATGTTATAATGATGATAGCTTTGATCTATATGTATGGTTCCATTAAGGTTATGATGATGCTAGCCATGATGGAGGTATCCCCTATGTTAGCTACTTACATTAGTTCTGGTTCACAATGAACAATGATGTGAATGACCAGGTGATGGTAATAATGCTATTATGACAATGACTAACACTGAGAAACCTGGTTACTGATTATTATTATGGCAGGAAACCAACAGAGGCACTCACACATGACGAGTTGACAACACCTGGTTTGATGAAAATTTATATTATTTTATCTTTGAAATTCTAATCGATTTTGAAACCTGCTATATATGTTTATCTATATTTTGATGATATGTTAATGGTTGCAGGCACATATTAGTTGCTTAGCCGAATGACTCACATATGGGTGATGGGGTTGTACAAGTGGATGGAACTACATGGGAGAGGTGGGACAGTGTCCCTGATCTCACCCACTAGCACTCCCGCCGTGACTTGGGCTGGAAGGGTTGAAACACCTTCGCCTTGAAGATCACGGTGCCATGAGGGTAGGTCCTCGAGTTGGGTCGCTTATGAGGATTTTACTGGGGGGCGCGCATCAAGGTGGATTCCTTGATTCCCGGCACCATTAGTCTCACTATAGCAGGCAACATGAGAGATGATAGCGGTCTATGACGTTGCACTATATTTTCCCCTCGTAGTCACTGGATGCTTGAAGGGCAAGTGGTGTGGCATCCTTGGAATTTTAGGGAATTTCTTGAAGGGCACGACCAACTTGGCACCCTTGGCATCACAATTGAATTGGGTGTGGCATCCTTGGAATTTTAGGGAATTTCTTGAAGGGCACGACCAACTTTGCACCCTTGGCATCACAAATAAATTGTTAGGTGTGGCACCCTTGGAGCTTCAAGGGAAGTTCTTGAAGGGCATGACCCAAACTTGACACCTTGGAATCATTAAAAATAAATAAACTAATAAATATAATCAAGAAATGAAAACCATGTAAATTTACATCAAGGGTAAATGATGATTAGAAACCAAGGTAATTAAATAAAAAAAATATAAAATAAAACTTGGAATAAGGAGGATCATAGGAAGAAATAAATAGAGTACCTTAAAAATTCTACCCTTCCCCTGTTGGAAAATGCTAGGTAGATTAGGTGGTTTAATTAGGTAAAAGGGGAAGACGAACATGTTGTAAGGATAAAGATTAATCCTAAACTAATTAAACTTAATTAAGAAAAAAGGAAGGTGAATTAAATTAAGAAAAATTAATTAAATTTAGAGAAATGTAGAGAAGCTCCATGTGGCATCAACCAACATAAGAATATCCCTCTAAGAGATAAACTGAGTTAATTTAGGAAGTAGATTGGGGATAAAATCTTGACTCATTAATTGAATCCAAGTAATAAACACAATTTAAAGAATAAAAGGGGGGAATAAAGAGACAACTAGGAGAAGAAATAAGAATCTTGTGAGGTGAGGAAAATATTAGTTTTAATTAAAAAAAGATAAGTAAATAATTTTGGGTGACCCTTTATGAGAGAATGACACATGAGTGGGTGAATAATCAAGCTATTAAAAAGAAAAAAATATTATAATTATGCATGACATGCTAAGTGTCATCTATGAGAAATCTTATAAAAGAAGGGGCAGGCCATGGTAGAAGGGACCTTTTTTGGGGGAACCCTATTGTTGGATGGATGATATGTTGTGAAAGCAGTGACTACGAAGCTATAGTGAGTTTGGTGAGGTAGAGGGTTTTAGAGAGGGGACTCTTGAGCTAAGGTTTCTATCCTCTTCCAGCTAGATTCTTCCTCCATTGTACAACCCCATTGCAGCTCGGGGGTCCGTGGGGAAGAAGAGTACCCAAGGAGTAGGCTGGGAGGTAAACCAGTGGGTCTTGATTCGGATCAAATGCGTCATCATACACTCGCAGAAGTGACCGGAAACGAGGAAATACCAGCGACAACAGAGCCAGCGGAGTCTTGCCTCTCCGGTGTACGGTACATGTGTATTTTGTTATTACTTTACCTTAGATTAAAAGTATATAAATGGGCGTTATGTTCCTGGAATGAGCATCAACGATGTGTGTGTTGATTGAATTGAAATATCAATGTGTTTGTTTTTCTATTGTAATTGTTGTGTAAAAAAAAAAGAAAAAAAAAATGTGCTTGATATATATATAGTTGTTTAAGATGGGTCATTTCACTGTTTTAGCTGGGTTGTTTCATTTGGTATCAGAGCGTAGGTTCACACACTGGGCCTAAGAACCATTATTATAAGATAAAAAAAAAAAAATTAGCATAATCGGATCTTTACACTTAATCGGGTCTTTGCACTTGGTATCTTGAATAGATCTACAGAACATTTCCTGTGCCAGACACCGAATAGAAAAGAAAATCAAAAGGCTCTTATCAATATAGAACCAACTTCGTATGGAAATTGAGAAAGCGAATCCAAAGCCCCTACCTGTCTAATAATCTTCTTTCGAAATCATCCAAATGATGGTTAAAATATACTAAGTTCAGTTATCATTCGATTAAAATTTGCCTAGCTTCTGTCATTTCTTGAAAGTACTTTTAATAAATAAAGCCTCTTCAAAATACTGCAATATTTGGCGTCAGTGAAATTTTGTGGCTCCTTGATTTGATCAAACTGTTTTATGAAGCACTGAAAATATTTCTTGAAGCGTTCAAGTTCAGCTTTCAATGATTCATAGTTTGACTCCTCCATCTCAATAAGCTCCTTTACTGTCCTTGATACAGAACTAGAATGACCAGAAGCCTTAATGGTCTTGCAAACGACTTCAAGGTTGGTTTTATCATTCAGAATCTCAGCTGAAGTCTGAAGATGCTTGCCTACAACTAAAATTGAATGAGAAGACAACCCATAGACTTGAGTTCCATTTCGGTTCTCACTAGAATCTTGGCATTATTTTCTCAGAGATATCTTGCTCGAATGTACATTTCTCAGACTGGTAAGAAGCTTTGGGAAGACGCCAAACATTACTATACGAATCATAACCAGTAGAGGTCTGAGATATGCCACATCTCTTGTGGTTTCTTCTAGTTCTTCCACGTGAAGTGCACATTTCTTGGTATCAATGCAAGGCTTCTCATGTTTTTCCCAATCCAAATGCCCTTCTCTTGGACTACAATGCTATCTGCCCCATTCTCAATTTGCATGCTGAGCTCAAACATAAGAATACCACCCTTTTTCTTCTCAGAGATTCTCCAAATTCTGTATTGGGTTTGATCAATTTCTTCCTGTTTATGTAAATTGTTCTGATTCTGTATTGGGTTCTCCAAGTTTATTACTCTTGCTCTTGATATACATGTGAAATTGGGCTTTACAAACATGAGATAGTCAGATATTATTGATTGCCTTAATAGGTCGCCATATACTGCCTGGGCTCTCTTGCCATGCCATGAGCTCAGGTGTAAAGGTAAGCGATAAGGCTGCGAAGTAGTACTTTCCATTTCCACCAAAGCCACTTTGCCAAATTCCATTCTCTCGCTCTTTATTCTTGCATTGAATCTAACTCTACTTGGATTCCAATCAAACTCTTTCCCACGCGATATCCAATGGCCGTGGAACAAAAACCATGAGGCTTCAATACGCATTTCACCGCCATTTTGGTGGAGTTGTGATCGATAAAACTATATTTTTTTCTCTTACATATATACATATATAAAATCAGGGCCTCCGGATCCATGACTTCAAAGAAATCCCAAATCATTTAGGGAAAAAAAAGTTGGTCAAATATTTGGCAATTAAATAGACATGAACCATCAATTTTTTTTACCGCGCAAGTGCCTGCTAAAGAAAGCAAGACACGGATTCAAAAGCAGTGTGTAATGTTTCCGTGATCCACGCCAATCATGGCGAGGCTTGACAAGAAAATAAAGGTGATATTATCATTTTAGAGTTAAAATAAAGCATCCAAGGTCCACCCATTACTTTGATTGTTCTTGGTGGATCTTTTTGCGTATGAAACGGGATTCCGCCAAAATCGAGATGAGATATAGCAGACAATGATGAGATATAGAAGACCAAATTCTCGTGAAGATTGAGAAACAAAACTGAAACCGAAAACCATGCCTATTCAATGTTCTTTCAAAATCTTCTGAAGTTAGTTAAAATATAGTCAATCGGAAAATTATTCTGCTAGAATGTGCTACTTAATAACAGAGCGAGATTTCAAAGAAACACAGAGAACAAATTTGTAATAATATCTGTGAGTAGAGTAAAAGAGCCCGCAGAGCTAGCTTGCTGAGCCGTAATGTGTGACTGATTTTTTACAGAACGCCGAAAGTCCAATAGATTTAGCCACTGATTTCCTATGATCGCTGGACTCCTGTACATGCAGGTTTTTTTTTTGGACTTGGCCGAGAAGTTTCGTTGAGTTGCGTTAATAAACCGACGGATACGCACGGGTTTATAGGACAAATAAAAAAAAAAAAGTCAACACGTAGAAGTGAAATTTGGTATTCATGAGTTGATTTAAGTTTATGACATTACCTTTTTAAAGGCCTTTTAATATATCAAACAAGCCACGTAAGAGGTTATTTTTATGATTGATTTACAATGTCCTACTTAATGATAAATAACCTAAGTGCCATAAAAGAAATGAAATATTTCGACCTATTTAGCTCTTTTTTCGATTATTCCTACATTAAAGCTAGAACGATCCCGCAATTCCATGTCCATTTTCTGCACTCTGCGTTTGGAAGGTGAACACGCTTGGAAAATGATCTTGCAGATACCCATGACAGAAATAAGAGATGCTGTTCCAGGCGTTGAAGAGCGCGTGATAGTAGTCTTCAGCCCTCCTCCCAGCAAAAGATATAGGAGAAGGATAATGAGGACGAGGATGAAAATGAACCTATTTGTCCTGCCCAGGATGCTCTTTTTAGAGTGCATTCTGTTATTTCCCAAGAATCTTCTGTTAAAGATAAAGATAACGATGCTGACAAAAAGGGGAAACAAAATGCTCGTTTGCTAGTTGCTAACAGCCAGATCGGAAGATTGATTGGAAAAGGTAGAAATAACATTAAAAAAAATGAGAACCTAATCTGGTGCACAAATTCAGATACCGCAAAAGGATGAGTTTCCAGGCTGTGCTTTTAGTTTTGAGGAACTCGTTGAGATATCTGGAGCTTCTGTAAAGTTGCGTGACCCTATTACTGGTGCTTCAGATCGTGTTATTGAGATATCAGGCAACCTTGAAAAGTCTCGTGCTGCCCAGAGCCTGATTCAAGCTTATATGTTGACTGGTCAACAGTCTCGTGTGACTTCTTGGGCATATTAGCCCTGCTTTAAGACTCGGTAACAAGTACTTTTCCTTAACTGGATGGGTTTCGGTTCTAAGAAGCAAACTAAATTAAAGTAGTTGAGTGTAGTAAGATTGCAACTTTTGCTTAATGACTTCATTTTTTTAACTTCAAGGATAGAATAACTAAATTATTCTTTGGACCCAAAAAAATCATATAAGCATTTTTGTACCGAATCTAATTGAATCCATGCATGAAAACAACTATGAAAAAAATTCCTCCACATGTTATTGTGATAGCGAATGAGGCTAAAAAGAGACCTTTTACATCACAGGGTTCAGATGAGAAAGTGTAGCTTCATTTGTTTATACTTTCTAGTATTTTTCCTTCCTTCCCTTTGTTCGAGGCCATAGATGTTGTAATAAATATGTTTATTCTACATAGATTTAAGGGTTCTCGTTCAAGCCCCGTAGATTTCTGGAACATTCCGTTGAAACTTAAAATTATGCGTCCATTGTCCATGAGCAGCAGAGATCCTATTCGTTTTTCAAAACACCTACCCAACTATTCATATATCCAGCCATTAAATTTTTTAGCATTCATGTTCACCTCTACAAACTTCCATGCCTAGACAAACTTCTAATCTCTAGTGAGGAACATATTACTACGAAGGGATAGGTTATTCTGGAGCTCAAATTCGACTTGGGAGCACAACCAATCATTAGAGGCATTTGAACAATTAACCAATTCAAGAAGAGATCACTTAGGTGGAAATGGAACTATTTGATGAGCGACATAATCCTAAAAACACCGAGGTGTTTGCTGATATGGAAGGTTCGACTGTTGATGTTGGTCATACAAGTGGTGTGCTTGCAAGAACTTAATGGAAAATATGACCTCCTCCTGGTAGTGGGTGCACTCCGAGGAGTAAACATCCAATCCCTGTAAAGCTTATTGATCCCCATAAATATGCATGCATGCCTA
>APFE030141218.1:0-10124 GCA_000404065.3 Pinus taeda | reverse complement strand
CTCAACATGCCCTTTGAATCACTTCAAACTAATTTTTCAAACCAAACTTATGCAAATTAAAAAAAAAACTACACACCTTCTTTTTGCATTGTAGGAGATCGATATTAAATCTATTGTATCTCTAAAATTCTAGATCCTCAAGGTCTTAAATTACAACCTTAGATAGCCCTCTATGTCCTATTTTTAAAGCCACCAACCTAATCGAAGGTGGAATTTCCAAGAAAGGGTTATGCCCAATATCCCTAGATGAAATGATTATTTACTTTTTTAATAGAGTGAACTTGTAGGATGTGCCACGTGTCATTTTTTCGACCTCCATATGTGAAATCGATACACATACAAGTACATTTTCTCTTCTTTTTATAACTTCTTATGAAATTTTAATCATATGCTCAAAGAGAAAGCTATGACGATGTTCCCATGGTCACTTGTTTGGGATGTAATTTGGGGAGATTGCAAAAACCCTAACTTCTGTCATGAGAAGAGATCGGAAATTTGAACCTGAGGTTCATTAAGGTTTCTTCTCATATGGGTTTTAATTTCAGCTACGAAAATGTCATAGAAAAATATTTACAGCGAAAATTCCATGAAACCATAGAATCCAAAGCTCTGATACCAAATGTTATCCAACCAGCTCATAAAATAGAAGAAAAGATAGATCAACAACTACAAAATCAGCCTCTTCAGGGGGAACTCCTTTGCATTATAGAAATGAAAAATTATTTCATGATACAAATGATAAAACCTCCTTTCTATATATAAGAGTCTAAGGGGTCACAATATAATCAAAGTTGACATAAAAATGATAATATAAGGGCACAACAATTAGAATAGCGTCTTTTTATGGGGCACACTAACAACAATATGGGCACAATAGGGGAACAACAATAATAATAAGAGACACAATGATAATATTAATGGCGGAATCACTAGTATTATGGAGACATAACATAAAACATTTGTAGAATTAATTTTTATTCCTTTATTCAAATGAGTTGTGTATTTTTCTAATAAAATAAAATACATTATAAAATTCAATATCCAAACAATTAAAATTCAAAAAAGGAAAGAAAATCAAATACATTGAACATTTAGATTAGTTTTCCAATTTCATGTTACAGATTGAATTTCTCCAATCTCGTAGGATGGAATGTTGTATTGGCCATAAAATTTTATGAAATACAATGTACAAATAACTATAAATGAAAATATGAAAAATAAAATCAAATGCATGGAACATTCACATTTGTTTGATGACGTGAATAAAATTTATGGGATGGCTCCTCTTTTATCATAACATTAATAGATGGAACATTTGGGGAGTTAATTTTTATACCTCTATTTAAGTGAGTTGTTTCGCGTTCCAAGAAAATAAAATAGATTATAAAATTGAATGTCCAAACAACCAAAAAAAGTTCAAATTAAAAACGAATCAAACACATTGAACATTTACATTAGTTCACCAATTTTGTGGTTAAGAAGAATTCATAGTAAGGTTATGACATGATTCATCTTCACTTTTGGGATTATTTGATGGAAACTTTAGGTAGTTAATTTATATATCTCTATTCAAATGTGTTGTTTATTGTGCCAAGGGAATCAAATACACTATAAGTTAAGTAAAATGAAAAGATAATGTAAATACGGGAATGTAATAAAACAAACTATACTATAGGCATAATTTGAAAGATCTGTGTGGTACCTTGTTTGATGTGAAATGTTATCAGGGATGATTGATTCGCTTAGAGGTACAACATTCCTTTGAGGAGGATGGTTAAAGGAATATCCAATGATTTAAGCAACTCATTCCAACTTATCAAACAAATGGCCAAGTAAAATATCATCCAAATCATTACATAGCATTCCATCACTAATTCTACCATGGATGATTTTTAACCTTTCTCCTTTTTTTAAACTTGATTTGTAGATGAAAAAGGGTTAGAGTGGACATTTGTATCCAAATTATCTATATGATGATCTTCCCAAATGCAAGATGTTTCCCCAGTATAATGAAAATTTGGAGAAGATCATGTAATAGGAGTAGAGTATGTATGACTTCGTAGACTTAGTGTCCCACAAACAAGGGGATCTCATGCACCAATTTGGTGTCTATTATATTTAATAGGTAAAATGATATTTATATATAGAAAATAAAAGAGATGAACCAAAATTAATTTTGAATGTTGTCTAATATTAAATTAAAACATAATAGACCATTACCTATTCACATGTTTGAACCATATAATAAAATAACAAATGTTCATTATTTTGGGCAAATTATAAGCACTTCTATAATATTTATGAATGGTTGAAATTGTGATTTCATTTATATGGTTTATTTTTTTGTGATAGTTTAAATTAAATATGTTTAATTTGTCTAAACTTTAATTTTTATATTTAATTTAGTTAAAGATAGAGGAGAAAAAAATGATTCAAAATTTATATTAACCAAATTCTCTTAAAATATTAAAAACCAACATAATTAACTTAACTTATCTAAACTTTAAATTTTATTAAATTTAATATTTAACCAAATTAAGCTATTAAGAATAGATATTTACTCATTAATCTCACATTCTGAAGAGAATAGAAAATCATGTAAAAATTTAATGAAACACAAAGAGATTATAGCAACTCCTATTGAAAATGCACGCCTCACAATTTAGAAAATGGGAAAGATTTTAATTACTTCAATACAACCACTAAATGAAAATGCTTCCACTATCTTTATGGGTTATCCTTGGAATATAGGTAGCTGCTATTAGCCTACAAGTATAGTCACACAATACAATCTATGTGATAATAAAATAAGACTCTCTCAGAATTCAATATATATCTTTTGCATTGTATTTAATACAAAAAATTAAAATATCTATTAAGATATAAATTATGTAATGCAATCTATGTTATAATAAAGTAATACTCTCTCACAATTCAATATATATATTCTACATTGTATTTAATATAAAAACTGAAAATCTTTATTAAGATATAAATGATTTAATGCAGTTGCATAGAATAGGTGAATAACGATTTCTATTCATCAGGTAAAATTGTAACATTTATTCAAACATTGCAAAACTCTAGTAAAATATAAAATGATACAATATTTATCATTAATGGTAACACATTGGGCACAATTACAAATACCAACCATTGAGATTCTACACAATTCCAAAGAACCATCAGAATCCCTCACTATGTAAAATATCCCTAAGTTGCAATGAACAGCCTTTAATATGGAAAAAAAACCCTACACAAAATCTTATGGATTCATAACACTCTTAAAACTATGATACATGTTACAGAATCATAATATATAAATCCAAAACCTATAAGGATTCATTAAAACATAGAAAGTGAACATTAAAACTATCAGAAAAAATAAAAAATAAAAAAAAAATAAATTAACACTCCTCCTTAAACCATAATAAACCAAGCAAAAACAACTAAGCAAAACTAGTACAACCTAGGTATGGTAACCTTAGGTTATAGGCAGCTTCCTCGGTTACCCAAGACCCTCTACAAGATCATATGACGACACCTTGTTTGGGAAAAGTTAAAAATCTAAGTGTGTTAAAGCCTCCCAGAAGGATTTGGCCCTTTGTTTCAGTGAAGGCATGCAAATAGGTGATGTTATGGACATAGCAAATGAAGTTTTGGTGGGAAGTATCAGAGGGAGATGGTATTCGGCCACTCAAATTCATCTTTGGGTCAATTATATTTGGAGGAACATACTCAGGGAACTCTCTTCTGTCATGACTCTAGCTTGCGGATGGTCCGCTCTTAGCTTTCAAAGCAAATATTACACTTCATGGGTTCTCTGATGATACTGGCACACAAAATTGGCCCCTATTTTGCTTAAGAGATGGAGTCCATTATTTGACCCCCAGTAGGAACAATTGGGCACTAGTCCACTTTGGATTCGTCTCTCGGGACTTCCCCTGCACTTCTGGTCTGAGGACATTTTTACTTGCATTGGGAATGCATTGGGTACATTCCTTTATTATCATAAATCCTACATTAGCTCTGGAAACAAATTGATGGCGTGCATCTTGGTGCACTTGGACACCACAGAAGGACTAGAGGAGTAGATTACTCTTCAGTGGAAAATATTCACTAGAATCTAGATTCTAGATTATGAAGGGGTGTCATTAAAATGTAGAAGGGATGACAAGGTAGGTCAACTCTACAAGGAATTCCCTTTGGTCACTGCTACCTCCTGTCCCACCCAAGAATCAGATGGTGCCACCTCTATTGCTTAAGCATCTACATAGGAGAAACCTACTCGTTCCTCTCATTTGAAGCCACCAGATCATTGTTTTGCTCAGATGAGTACTCTGGCTTCCCCAAGCCTCATTCACCTACTATGACAAGATCACGGGTCGCTACTGTGCCCGCTCTCTCTGCCAGTATTTCTCATCCTCATTTCTCTTCAATTTCATTACCTTTATCTACTTCTACACAACAATTTCATGGCACTTGCATCCATTGCAAGCATTTCTTGCATTTCACTCTCATCCCCTCTGAATTCCCCCCCCCCCAAAAAATCCTATTCCACTGCCTCGCCTTCTATACCTCAGTTTTTTATTAATCGTCCTTCTCCTGGTGCATCGGTATCCTCTGGTCATTATCATCCCTATAATCTTCTCTCTCGGAGGAAACACCCTCCTGAGCCTTCTGCAATTGGCCTGATCTCGCCTCCTAAATTCACCAAGCCTAGAAGGCGTCGGCACTCCTATATTTCTAACACCATTAGCCAAGCAGGGGTGGATGTGGCCTAGGGCAAGAAATCTGAACTTGGTAAGGTTCTTACAGCACTCGACACCCTCCACCTATCTCATCCATGAAGTGGGTCTCTTTTTACTATACATGGTTGGCTAGCCCTGCTAAAAGATTAGCCCTCACAAGACTTTTGGATTCTCAAAAGATCGATATTATCTATCTACCAGAAACCCTTGGGTTGGTTGAGTAGGTCATCTCTATTTTAAATTCCCTAAAGTCCGGATGGATCTTCCATGCACCAGATGTCAGTGGACAGTCTGGGGGAATTGCACTCGGCATTAACCCCCGCACGATTAAGCTACATACATCTTTGGGAGGGGCTGGATTTTTGGGTATGGATATATACTCGAAGTTGTATCAAGAATTCATAATCATCAATGTTTCTACTCCCCATCATAACAGGGTTGAATTCTGGAAGCATTTACTTAATCTATCTCTCACTAACACAGACAACCTCAATCTGGGAGGGGACCTAAATTTCTCAATTGGACACACGAACTCTTGGGGACACAATGCCTAATTGGACCCCCTCTCAGATATTTGGAACATCTTCTAGAGTAGTACAATCTTGTTGATATCCCTATGAATAAGCTACAACCAGCTTGGCGTAACAAAAGAATAGGAGAAGCATCACTATCCAGAAGACTGGATCGCTTCTTAATCAAGGAGAGTTTGGTAAGAGCCTTGAGAAACATTCATCAATGGGTGGGCTGTGGTGGGATATCTGACCAATCCCCTATATATTTGGATTTTTCAGGTTCCTTTCTAAAACCAAAGGCCCCATTTAAATTCAATTCCATCTAGCTGATGGATTCTAATAACATCAAATTTGTTAATGATTATTGGCATGCACATCCACCTACGTAGGGTAGATCCTATATCATAAGTCTTTTATCACAATCTAAATGAACTAATGAGTTTATCTATTCAATGGGCTAAAAGAGAATGAGATCGAGACGATCAAACTCTTAGGTTCATTGAAGAAAAGCTAGCAGATCTGTTGCAGGAGAATGGGTGGGGTTTCTCCACTACAGAAGCTAAAAATATTCTCATTGGCCTGGAAGCTCCATGATCCAAAATTGTCAAAGAACGTGAGGAGACCTAACACCTCAAGAGTAGAGCTATCTCGTTATAAGATGGGGATGACACCACACAATTATTTCATAATTATGCAAAAGCAAGATGAGAAAGTAATACTACCCAGAAGATGCCTAATGAGGATGGACATCCTACTCATACTTTTCATCAATTGGCTCATATTGGCATCACCTACTTTTGACAGTTATTTAGGGGTCCTCAAGGGGCCACTCTTGCAGAAATTGTTAGATTTTCCATACTTTTCCCTCATTTTGTTAACCGAGATTCGACGATTGATCTCATTAATCTAGCATCAATTGGGGAACTAGAAATCACTCTTAAATGGTTTAAAAAGGATAAAGTCCATGGCCCAAATGGACGGTTCGTTGAAATTTATCTAGCTTTCTTTGAAACCATGGGAAAGGACCTACTTAAGGTTGTGGAGGAATGTAGGTTAGTTGGTCATATGTATGAGGTTTTCAACTCTACTTTCATTTCCCTCATCCCCAAAGTGGACTCCCCTCTTCCTTTCAATTATTTCAAGCCTATATCTCTCTGCAACTGCCTCTATAGAATTATTGCGAAAATCATCGCTAATCAATTAAATCCCATCCTATCTTCCCACATCTCATCCGAGAAATTTTTCATTTTTGCATAATAGACAAATACATGAGGCCATTGACATCCCACAGGAGGTCCTCCACTCCATTAAGACAAGGAATTTAAAAGGATCCATCCTCAAGATCGATATTTCTAGGGTGTTTGATTAAGTCAACTGGTTATACTTAAGAATTCTCCTCACACACTTAGTCTTCCCTCTCTCTTTCATTCAATGGATAATGTGTTTTATCACCATTGTGTCCTTCAACATTCTCATTAATGGCTTGGCCTCCAATTACTTTCACTTAAAGCAAGGCCTCATACAAGGATGTCTTGTTTCCCCTCTCGCTTTCCTCCTTGTAATGGAAGGACTAAGTAGGTTAATATTGTAGGAAAGATGAGACAGATGACCTTAGGGTATCAAATTACAAACAATTTGCATCATCTCCCACCTACTTTTTATGGACGATGTCTTATCTTTCCCAGTTGGGGGAATACATGACTTCTCTATTTTTTATGATATCATGCGGTTTTTTCCACTGCAACTGGTATGGAATCTAATCAACTGAAATATACAATCTCTTTCTCATATTTTTCCCAACAAGAAATTGAGATCGCTCTTCATAAGTTCCCTTTTCGAAGACTTTTTCTGGAGCATGGACTCAAATATCTTGGTTTCCATATCAATCTACATAGTTACAAAATATCGGATTAGACTTGGCTCATGGCCAAGGTAGAAAAAAGATTTCATAATTGGAATCATAGGTTCGTGTATGGGAGTTTACTCATTAAATCCATCCTTGAGGCAATTCTGGTTTACTGGATCTCCTTAGCATGGTTACCATAAGAATCCTATCCCGATACAAAATATTTGTTGTAGATTCCTATGGAATGGTTACAAGGAGTGGAAGCCATTTCCTTGGGTGGGCTGGAGTCAAATCCCGCATCCTAAGAAATGGGTTGGCTATGGTATAAAGGATATTACTTCTTTTGCACATGAACTTGCTGCCAAGATGGGATGGCATGTTCTCATTACCCGGAGCCTTTGGACTTATTTTTTCCATCACAAATACATTTTTTTTTTTCATTATTTCGATTGTATTTGACTCTTGACCTGCAATAGAATAGGTATATCGATGATCTGGTAGGGTGTCATACACACTCTTCCTACTATCAGAAACTATCGTGCATGGCGTATTAAATCTAGGACATCAGTACACTTAGGCATGTACCTATGGTCAAGATGTTCTAATATGTACAGACTACCCCCAAATCTTATTACCTTTCTAAATGATCGAGGCATAAAATCGATTTCTAATATTGTAGATCTGGAGAATACCACCATTTTTGCAAATGCTTGGAAATCATCTGACTTGGGAATCACTATACAATGGCATCAGAACTGGGTGGGCTATACCTCTGCACTAACTAAATCACATGTACATATGAGGGAGGAAAATGATGAACTCATTTGGGCACCTAAAAAACACAAAAGTTATTCCTCGAAAGACGGATATCCTACCATATATACTGCTCACGAGCCACTTGTTCTGGCTAAGTGGTGGTGTACTATTTAGAATCTCAAATGTCCCATATGCACTGGGATTTTTTATGTGGAATGTCCTTATGAACAAAACTCTTACTAGGGAAAATTTGATGAAAAGGTCATTTGATGGTCCCTCCTAGTGCATCCCCTGTCAACAGGTCATTGAATCAAATAAAAATCTCTTTCTCAGCTACCCTTTCGCTATCAATTTATGGGAACAATTTCTCTCCTCTCTGGCTATTAGACAATGATGGCATGGAGATAACATTCAGACTTCTTAGACTCATTGGTGGACTCATACCTCGAACCAGAAAGCTCACAATCTTCCCTTACTTATTTATTGCAAAATCTAGTTGAACAGGAATGGCATCATATTTTGAGACAAAGCTACCCAATGGCCTATCTTTGTCACCCATATTATTAACTCATTTCAAGAAATTGTTGATGACAAGCACACTCCTCCTGTCTCACCTATGACACATGAAGTAATTTACCGAAATAATCATTTGGCATACTTTGATGTATCTGCACAAGAACAAGGATGTGGGCGTGGGTATCTTTCTGAATCTATCTCATAGACATTCTTACCCCATCCATATGAGTTTTAGGGTTGGGAAAAATAACTATGTCGAACTCATCACTATTAGACATTTGCTCCATCTTGCATTGAAACATGATTGTAAGCACCGTCATATTTTTGGAAATCAAAAAACATTATAAAATTGTTCAATAACACATATACATGTCATGTGCACACACTGAGGAACATATTGGATGAATCTATGCATTTAAAATAAAAATTAGATTATATTTCTTGTCATTACATTTACAGGGAATGCAATCAAATTATAGACCAACTATCCAAGGAGGTTGTGGTCCAGCCCAGTGGTTAGTGGCTAATTCAGGAACAACCGGATGCTGAAAAATACTAGTATTAGCACCAACCATATATAGACCACCTATTTTAGGGGGCAAATAGACCCTAATAAAATCTCATTTTTTCCAAATATTATCAGATCATTATATTATGCTCTATATATCATTGCATATATCTATTTCAAAACAAGTATGGTATACCCAAGGGTTAATTTTGTACAAACATTAGCCTTTGGCATCTACAACATGTAATTTTCTCAAATCATAGAAAATTGTGGGAAAAAAAGAGTTAGCTGAATATGGAAACAATGACTTCCCCTAGTGTTTTCTATAAAATTTCAATTTTTCTAAGAAAACACGTTGCAACATGTAACTCACAAAACATAATATGACTAAAGAATGCAGCCATGTTTCATTTTTTTTAATTTTTTTTTTTGGTTGAGAATGAAGCCAAATTTGTGACCATTTCACTTGGAAGTTCCAAACCAACACATTTCAAAAAATGTAATGTAAGTCACTACTATATGTTTCAAAAATAATGCACCCACGTTTGGCACCATTTAAATGGAAAGTGAAATGTTTTATAATGTAAAACAGGGAGCCAACTTTTAATATTTTTTTCAATTTTAAGATTCATTTTTTTGTAATCTTGATACACGTTTTCATTTTTATCTAATTTTTATACATGGTGATAAGTAATAGGCACAATAAATTTTTAATCATCGTTTGCTAAAAAAATATTTTAAACAAGGTTTAAAACCATGATTTAAATATGCAAAATGTTAAAGAGTTATAATTCCATTAGTTGATATAGTGGAAAAGACTAGAATATACTAGCATCTTTCAATTTAAACTATCATATCAAAATAATTAATTAAAAAAATGATTAAATTGTCCAATTAGATGAACATAAAAATTGAAAATGGAAAACTTCAATACAAAAAATTAAAATTGTTAATATAATAATAACATAGATTATATAATAATAATGATTAATATACTAGTTAAGTTGTAGTTTTATGTTAAGTTGTAGTCTTAAAATGATATTCTTATGTTAAGTTGTAATTTTTTATATATATTTGAAACATATTTTACTTATTTTCCTGATATTTGATAAATAGAGACTAAAGTTAATTTATAAAAAATAAAAAGTAAATGAACTAAAAAAAAGTTAAGACAAAATATTGAGATGTCTAATCAATAAAGAAAAATTATATCGATTACATCTACATCAAAAATA
>APFE030141216.1:5071-16672 GCA_000404065.3 Pinus taeda | reverse complement strand
GTAGGCCTTAAACACATTTGTTTGCCATTATTTATAAAGCGCATTTAGAGAAAGATAGTGTTTGGTTGGTTTGTTTGTGATTAGGTCTTCATTATATTCTAGAAAGGTCTATCTTGTCCGCAAGATCGACTCATTCCGCGTGACACTTACGAGTGATCAACAATGGGTGCATTTGTAGATGAAGATACACATGTGAAATCCTGGATTGCAGGTTCACCAAAGGTGTCAGGGAAGAACAGAGGAGGCATAGATAGAAGGGAGTCATCCTTTTCCGAGTGTTGATGCTCAAGCTCCCAGTCATACTCTTCATGAGTGATAACACATGTTGGTTGTGCAACACCAACTTCGATGGTGGATTGATCCTCATTCACAACAAGTGTAGAGTCCAGAATGGAAGAACACAAGATAGTATCATCCAAAGGATTAGCCGAGTATGAAGACGAAGTTTGTGGAACAAAATTCATATGAAAACTTGATGGAATCAAAACCAAATCTATGCGAAAATTAAGAGAAGTGATGTTGGGAGGATGTGATAGCTGAAAAAATGTGTTAGCATGATCTCCCGTATCACTCTGCAGTCGTGGCGCTGTTTGATGAGGGGACAGTGGGCAATCACTTGTGAAAGTGACCGCATCCATCTGCGACTGCGTAGCTCCATCACTAAAGAATACTGAGTGAGGCTTTATTTCAAACTTCTTCTTGGGACGAGCATATTTCTTAACACAATACTCGAATCGGTCCCAAAGATACAAAAATTTCATCTTTCTCTTTGAAGCTTGAAATTGCAAATCATAGAAGCGTTGCCAAAAATCCATAGGCGATTCATGTGGAGCCTTCTGTTGTTGTAAAATTTTTTGGTCAAGATGGTTTGAATCAAAATGATAGAAAGTGTCTTCAATGAGATCATAGACATGCTCAAGTGAGTGCGCACTCTCAGCCAGCAAGTTGCACAACCATCAATGAGGAGATTTGTGAAGTGTGTATGCAAGCAACAAACTGGCATGTTCATCAGAACATCCATCTTCCTCATGAGGCATAGAAAGAAAGTCATGCAAGAGCTCACGCGAGACCACTTTGCCTTCACCATCATACGTGTATGTGGACAAGTGATCGAAAAACTCCCTCGTGATGGTAACATGTTTGGAATTCAAATTACATTGCGGAGGGAGAAGAGTGTGAGAATCCATGATAGATATGCAAAGGTTCAAAACAAGATAAGAGGACACATCTTGTCATTTGGCCCTCCTTCTAGCACCATAAATGTTGACGGTGCTGGACCCGCCAACATGTCAAGGGACCTCCCTGGTAAGAAGTCTAATTAGACCTTTGACCGTTTGGTGTAGGAGTCCCAGCAGTGGGTCGTACGATAATGCCTGGACCGTGATTTCACACAGAGGCAAGTAAGATAACTCTGTTGGTAGCAAGCGTGTGACATATGCAGTGATCCAAGGAAGGTGCACGAGAGGTTATAACACACGGGGGTTGAGATGAGTGCGCCCCTTGGAAACCTATGATAGCACGAAGTTAATAAGGGAACACATGAGCAAGGATGCATCACAACATGGAAGGAAAGTTATCTAGCAATCCAAAGTGATCGTTAAACCAACAACACATTTCAGAAAGATTCATACATACATACACAGAAATAGCTATACATGCATGCGTAAGTAAACAAATACATATATCATTTAGAGTAAAAAGATAGTTGAAATGCAATAAAAGATATGCATGAAACGTGATGGCTCTTGTTATATTAAGAAGTGTAAGTTCTAGACATACAATACATCCATGTCCAACCACTAGTTTCAACAACGAAATGTTACAGCCACAACTGCCTGCTCCTCCAAAGAGATGTACTAGCTTTGTGCAGTGGAGAAGCTAAGGTTTGTTACAATACTGTCCAAGCTCTCTCTAAGAAAGTCCTATCAGAAGCTTGGTTGATTAAAAGCTTATACAATGAGATATGAGGGACTATTTATAGTAAAGGGTGGGGTGACCCTTGATATTCCCCTTTGTGACAATTCATCTACCCTCATGACTCTTCATCTACTCTACGACTCTTACATCCAACTATCTGTTGTCCTTTGAGATAACTCTAGGTCAATTAGTTATGCCAAATCATCTATAATGTTTTCTTGTTTTTAATGCTTGTATGACTAGTGAACAACTTTATAAACAGGTGCTTCAAAACATAGATAGATTTCCAAGTAAAATAAAAGGTTGTTCTTTAACTACACATAGTTAATTTGATTTTAATGTGATGGAAAAGTTGAACATGGAGAAGTATAATTTATTTTATATTCAAACTGAATACTTAACCAGTTATAAGAAGAAATGAAGAAAACATTGTTTACTTAATTAACAAAATATAATCAAACTATTACAGAGATCTAATGTAGTTTATTTATAAAGAGGAACTTACAATAACAAACAGTTCTGTAAATTATTCTCTTATTTAAATGACAACTTCACAGAGGATCCAAAATGAGATTGACACTCAATTAAATTTTGAATCGGATAACTGCAAAAGACTTAATTTATATGAATAAAACATAATGAATAAACAAGATGAAACACAACTCACTGAGAAACAGACCATATGAGGTAAATCTAGAATCTTTTATTATTACAAAAAATGCTCTAGCTTAGTACAAATCTGCTTGGTAGCTTGTTCAAGGGTTCAACCCATCATAACTCAAAGGAGGAGTTATTTATACAAAATTTGCAAAATATCTACAATCTGTTTGGAATGGCATACCAAAATAATACAAAAATACAAAAATAGAACAATATAATAGGAACCGAGAAACTACTGAAGAGGTGGCTCTATCCTTTGGGAATATGTTGATGATCCGTCCTAAAAATATTGATGAGTTGTCATGCTATTAGAATGAGAAATTACTAAATTGTTTCACACAATTCATCCCATATTTCTTCACTTTAGATTTTCACATTCACCATCTTTCTAAATGTTTCATCCACCTATGTGTACCTTTCCAAATTGGGCTTGGTGAGGAATAAATGTTTAATTTCATACATGATTGTTAAATCAACCTCCAAGGCTTCCAGAAAAGCCTTTCCTGTTATCTATCCTTTGACTCCTGCAAATTTGGTTCTGTCGACTACAATAGTATATAATTCCTTGCAATAATATTCTAATTTAATCAATTTACCATTCAAACCTACCAATCTTGGCAGTCCTTTCTGATTTAATACATTAAACTTTTAATGAAATCTTTTGACAAAAACATCGAGAGTTTGACATTTAGTTTCTAATTGATTGATCAAATTCCTCTTTTGTAATACCTTCTTAATTTCTAAGATGGTAGTTGTTCTGTCAGATATGTTTATTTCTTCTAATTATTCTCTTCTTTTTTAATATAAAAATTTAATCATATCTGTGGCTTTTGTTGGCTTGGCCTTCAAGGCTGCTTTCTGTTCTTCTATCTCTGCTCTGCACCTGGTAATAAGTTCTTTCTACTAAAAAATAATTTGTATGGATGGCCATACATTTTTCATGGATTGGATGATTTTTGTCCAGATATTTTCCTTGGAATGGGCCAAAGTATTTGTGATTAGGGACTCACTCTCCAACTTCTAAATCTTAAGTTCCAATTGGTGGGACTTCTGCATTTCCTGCACATACAAAGTATCCTTTTTTACTTTCTGCAACTCTAGATTTTGGAATTTCTGCAGCGATTTCTTGTTTTCATATTTTTGTATGGCCAATTCCTGTGATAATCTGGCTGGATCAGCCGTTGTTGATGTAGACTCAATGGTTGTTGATAATGAACTAGGCTCTCTGCCTGCAACTTCTATTGGGACTGTTGTGATTGAAACTGTGGAAAGTTGTGTTGCTTCCTTCTCTTTTAATAACTCTTCAATATGCTCTTCCATTTTCTTCAACTGTATATTCTGCTCAATGATAAGCTTCATAATATCCTCCTTTTATCGTTCATTCTCTAATATATCCTTTGTTAAAGGATCCTTTATTGAAGGTAGCTTCAACTGTTTCTTCAATGCAGCAATGTCTGCATCTTTCTTTTTGAGGAGTAGCTCTGCAATGTTTACATCTTTGGGATCATAACCCACTTTAATTACAAAATCCTCCAATGATTTTATTCTATTGTCTTTTGCTAAAGAAGAAACCTTTTCTAACTTAAGTCAAGGCTGCACATTAGATAGGGAAGTACTAATTTTATAAAGAGACATAGCTGTAGTTGTCATAGTAGAAAACAAAATCTCACCAATCTGTATGTGCATGTATATCTAGTCAATTGGATGAATTTGACTGGTATCAAATGAAAACACAATATTTTTATAATCTAATGGTGATTTAGGAAATGGAATTTGGGCTTATAAGAATGCCATTTTCATTTTTCCTTTCTCACTATCAAAAGCAGAAAGAAGCCTATGATGAGTAGTTGAAGTTTGTTTCCATAATTAGTTGTACATGTTGGACTCTAAAGTCTCATTTTTCTATTTGATCTCAAGGAACCTTGAAAAAATATTTTGATCATCTAAAGAAGTAGTTCTTGCGGACTGAATAATTTTGAGAGGCTCTCTAGAAGGTGAAGTTGTAGGAGTAGTGGTTGAAACACTAGTTTTGGGAGGAGCGGTTGAAACACTAACTCCTGCTAATGTAGACACTTCTGGATCTCCAAGATCAATTATCACTGGTTGAGTTTCTTCTGTTATGGAATGGACCAAACTTTGGCTTCTTTTGTTGGAAAATGAATCCTTTCATGATATCTTTAGTAGATGAAGTCTTCTCTTTTAGCCTTTGTTGTTTATTTCTCTAAGCAACTGGAATCTGTTCAGTGGGGGTAGATACAACCTTTTCATCTGCCTCTTGAAGGGTCCCATCAACCCATTGTTCTTGATTCATGAATTTTTCTATTTCTAGCCTTGGATTATGATTATAAGGAGTCATCTTGAAATTAAATCTCAAAGCAGAAATAATGCCAAAAGGATCATAGGACCAGGTGAAGTTGGGCTGGAAATTCATCTTCCTTAACAATGTATCTTCCTCAATACCAGCTGATCTCGTGTTGCAAATAAATGATCCAATCTGTGCTTTAATCTTGAATTGAGACTTCCTTTTTCCTGACACAAAGTGTAGGTCATCCATGTGGATCATCTACCTAATATATTCCAGAGAATAGATTCTCATATGAACAAATTTGGGCATCTTATATAGTGCAAGCTCACAACCATATACTCTTATCTAGTATAGTTCTTGTATAAATACTAGTCACCAGTTTTGGTCTACCCACTTAAGTGCAAAATCCTCTTAATTTCATCTCCAATCCTTGGCTCTGTGTGAATGTTGAGGAGTTGTGCCACTGGATGTATGAATGTATCTACAAATTCTGAAAATGAGGAGGTGGTAGAAGTTGTCCTGACTATTTCTTTCCAGTGAATCATTGATTGATTCACTCCTTGTTCATCTTGCTTGCTGAGTTTGATAGGAAAAAGATCACCCTGTTGAAAAAGAAAGATGTGGACAATTACAGAACTGTAACTCATGACTCCTTGTACAGTAAAGTTCATGAATTGTTCATGTATATTATCAACGAAGAATTGGCTGTAATTATACATGAATGTTGGTTGCTGATCTTTGTTAAAAATGGAAAGGAAACCAAGGATATTTTCATCAATGGACTGGTCATCTAAATACCCTAATAAGTAGGAAAGCATAGAAAGGCAATGTCTTGAGGCTTCAGGAAATATGGAAGATGAGTAGGGTGGATTTCTTTTGGGAAATTCTACATCCTCAAGTAAAAATATTTCAAAATTTTGGGCTCTCTATGGAAATGTTATCTTATGGTATAGATCCATAAGTGTTGTTGGTGAAAAATGACTAAGAGAGTCAAGTTGAGGGATTAGGAGCATTTGGTTTATGGTTTCAGCATAGATGGTTATCAAAATGTCTCCATTCTGAGCTGTGACTACTCTTTTTACAGGGTCATATTTGACTTAAAACCAGGTAATGAGGTCAGGGAACTCATGTGTTTTTGGGAAACTAAATAAAGGTAATAGAGATTCCCAAAATATGATTGGGTCTTGCTTGTCAAGGTAATTTTCTTTGAGCCATAAGTGTAGTTCATAGAAATTGAACTCACATTTGGCTTCTCCAATTTTGAACAGTGAGTCTACAAGAAAAACATGGTCAAGCTCAAGATTGGTTGGAGTATCAGTGATTTCCTCTGTGCTCTGCTTTTTAGCTTTCCCTTTAGGGGCCATGTTGGCAGACAGGAGGAAAAGTGGTTCTAGTAACAGATTGATGGAATAGAAAACAAAGTCCTACAGAAATTGTTTACCTACAAATAACATAAAAGAGCCAGAGAAAGTAACAAAGAGGCAGGTAAGTTTTTATTTATAACATGTCGGGAATGGCTAATGGTCTTATTCATGACCGTAGCGGTTTAATGAATAGGAGCAGAGCTATCATGCGTGATTATAACAGGCATGAAAGCAAGGCAGCGAGCACGTGAGGTGGAAGCTTGGGATTGGTTGAAGGATAATAGTTAACGAGCGAGCTAGAAGAGCCATTGGCGGAGGGAAACCACGAGCGGTTTGTGGGAGGGGGGTAGTGAGTGGTTTACGATTTTGAGCAGGGGGAGGGGTGGGTAGTGAGTGGTTTACAATTTTGAGTTGGGGGGGAGAAGGGGGGTGCGGTGTAATATGGTGGCACCATGTAAGGTTGGGATGTTCACCATTAAACCCACTTTGCGGACCCCCCATCACGTTAACAAGAAATAGTTGAAGGGGGTGTGAAGTCTCTCCCCATCGTTGATCCGGGTGGGGAGTAGATCAACCATTAAATCATGCGCTCCATTTATTGAAAGCGGACAAGAGGTTTTTTTCTTTATTGACTTTGGCCCAAACCATATATATGCGCTATATAACATATTTTTGTAATGCTAGAGGTTTATAATGAAAAATTAATCCCATTTAAGGAAATTAATCATTAATTAACGAAATTTAACATTTTTATAATATGGCGCATTTAAATGAGTACCCCTTGTATTTATTTTTTATTTGAAACTGAAGCCTTTGTTTTCTTTTTTCTTCCCTAACAATTTATTTTTATTTTCCCTTCTTTCTTTAGGGAAACTAACTCCTAACATTTTATTGATATGTATGCATATAAAAATATGAAATTTTCCTAACTTTTTTATTTTTCTTTCTTTTTCACCCATATCCTAACTTAACATTTTGAAATTATTTTTAACTAATACACTAACTTATCAAAACCAGATAATGTTACAACACTACCGACACTTGAACTTACACTGCACATGTACCCATGTGAGACAAAATGGCTTGAGCAAGCCATGCAAGACATCACTATGACTCGGACGACTGTGGGAAGTCCAACTCTTCAACATCCTCGCGATGATCAACAATAGCGTACTGACGCCAAGATCAATAGTCCGTGATGGTGTCCATGTACTTCGAGGTGACATTTTTCTGGAACCCAACTCTTGCCTCCATAGCATCTATGTACACTGCTCGGGCTCCTCTTTCCAACTCATCTGAAAGCATGTACATCGTTGTCTTTAATGTGGCCAGACTAGCAACATACTTTTGCATGGTGTCTGCATTGATCAACAAGTCTGGGTTGGTGGCAATGCGCATCAACTCGTCAAAGTATGAGTCAAGCTATAGTTGGACCTGTGCCTTTTTCTTCACCTGGGTGAGAGTCCCAATAGATGGGATCGCATGTGCATGCAACGAAACATCCATACTCTTGAATACACGTGTAGGGGAAGCCTGTAGACTAGTGATGAGTTGCGGGAGCTCTTCATAATTCTAGATCTGGCTCCAGATGTGTAACTTCAGCTCGACTGCTCTAGGCTTCATCATCTTAGGCAAGTGAAGTGGGGCTCCCTTGCATCTCATTGTCCATGTTTGCATGTGATCAACAACAACATGCATGTTCAACACGATATGTGCTCTTCTAGCACATCACTACTGTCATCCATTGAGATGGACGACTACCTTATGCACAGTATCAAACTTGGAATACAATGCCCACATAACTGTCTCAAGAGAAAATAATTCATATAGGATTACCTTCTTCAGTTCTGCTCGGACGGACACTATCACCAATTCTCCTCCTTGCTTAGCCATTTGTAGCTCCTTAGCCATTCGCTCATTCTCAGCTATCAGAAAGTGAACACTTGAGCTAGTGGCTTTGACATATCCTCTACTGGAATCGGCTAAGGGTTCTGGATGTTTGTGCACATCAAACACGACCACTCATTCCTCATACTGCGTAGGAGACGTATGATCTTTTGGAGTTGACATTCTGCGAGATTTCACAACTCTATGTTGAGACTCTCTGAATGATATGTTGTGCATCTCTCCTTCCTACTGATCTCCAAGGATCTTAGTGTCTCCTTGGTCACTTGGGACTTACTCATCTTCTGGATCCAGTGAAGCTGGTAGGTCGACCCTTTGGTGGTGAGGCATGAGGTCGATGTCCTTCTCTAACTCTTACTGCTCCATGTCCGTATCCATCTGTTCAAGTTCTTGCTCTATTTCTTGAGTGAATTCCTACTCCTACAATGGTTCACCATGATCACCTGATGCCAACTGTTCTGATGAGTCCACTACCTTTACGGGCATTGTTTCATTCATTTGCACATGTTGTGCCCCCTGTTGTATCTATTGGTGCTATGCTTCCCTCTCTTGTTTGCGCAGCTCCTGTTCCTTTCGGAGTTGCTCATTAAACTCATGCAACTCCTTCTCTTCTTTCTCCATCCTTCTTTTCTCCCTCTACCCTTGCGCGATTGGCTTATCGCAATGTTGCCTTTTCGCCTCTATACACTAGTACAAATGACTAAATAGCTACTAAAAAAAACTAAAATTTTCATATAAACGACCATTTTTCAGTCGGTGGCCAATAGTAGCTATTTTACAGTATCTTATAACGCGGCCAACTTGTAGTCATTTTTAGCTTAGTCATTAATTGGTTTCCTCAATTTTACCATCTAGTAGTATATTTAGTCATCAATTTGGTCATCAATTTTTCATTGTTTTAGTCATTAATTGTCGTAATTAATGACCAAATATACAACAAAATATATTACTATATGAATCCTCGAGAAAACCAATTAATGACCAAAGAAATATGACCAAAATGTTGGTCATGTTATAAGATACTGTAAATTAGCTACTAATAGTCATAAGTATGCAAATTTTAGTCATGTTATAAGATACTGTAAATTAGCTACTAATAGTTGTATATATGCAAAATTTAATCATCATTTTAATAAAAAAATTATCATTTGCAGTAGTCATTTATCCTTTTTTTTTTCATATTCATTATATAGACGACTGATTTAGTAGTTTCTATTCATTTCATTTAATTTCATTCATAATCATTATAAATGAATAATTTAGTCATATATTCATTTTATTCGTGTTCATAATTAATTAATATAAACTAGTAATTTAGTAGTTTTAGATTGATTTTATGTGTTCATTATTAATCAACATAAATTAATTAGTATGATTTTGCAAATAAATTTAAAAAAAATGCCATACAATGTGCATGCTTATCTAATATGATAACACAAAGTTACATATGTTAATTACAAGACTAAATAATATTAAGTGCAAAAATTTCAACCATATAAATTTAATCATATAAAATATCAAGTAGTACAATATGAGTTTCCAACTTAATATCAGTTAGACTACAATTTACACATGAAATATTTTTTCATCATTTCAAAACATTATCAATGTGTTGCCAAAGCATTGCAAGTGAATTCACCAACTCTAAAGGCTTGAACATCAGTCTCTATGAGTGTGTCTTATGGAATATATTGACTCTAAGGGTATCACTAGACATATTCTCTTCTCTCTCTCATTTTTCGTTTGTCACTCCGGTGTTATTGTTCTCCTCTTTCTTCAATTGTTGCTTCTTACCATCAATATTGAGTTGCTCCCCTAAAAATGAAATAAGATACAATGTAGAATACAAGACATGAAAGGCGATGAATAATTGAATATAAAATAAAGTAGACTATAAAATACTTATACGACGTATACTTCAACATTTGATAATCGCCATTATGGGGCTAAATGACCTGTATAAACAAAGAAAATAAAACATCACCATAGAAAATAACACCTTAGGAACTTTGTATTCAACTTTCAACAGAACCTTAGGCACAACCATACCAAGTTACATGTTAAAAATATCAGGTAATAGATAATTTGTGAAAACAAATGGAAAAAAAGAAAGATTAGTGTAAAAAATATCCTTATTGCTTGTTCTAAAAGATTCGTGTTCCTTAAATTTGGATATTATTTTTCCCACAACAAAAGTTCCTCACTATTATGACCTATGTTTTGAGGATCATGAGATTGATCCGACATCATATTGGATTGTGGAGACAAAATGATTCAACTTTCCAAGATGAGTACCTCACTTGGTTGAATA
This sequence comes from Pinus taeda, assembly GCA_000404065.3. Lineage (NCBI taxonomy): Eukaryota > Viridiplantae > Streptophyta > Pinopsida > Pinales > Pinaceae > Pinus > Pinus taeda. Next base: position 6,210 of record APFE030141216.1, on the reverse strand, counting down.
AAGGTGCTAGCTGTGAGTAGTGTCAAAACCTTAGGGAAGTAGAACACTAAGGCCTACGAAAATATATCACCACTTGTCCACTCAAAGAAAAAAATTTCAATCCCACAATGGCCTCTAGGAGTACATTTCGTTGGATGGATAGTGAGATGATTGTCTAATACAATGAGAAGTGTACATATATTTTCACAATGCCCCTCACAGTCCAACCCTATAGTTGTGTCCTATAATATTAATCATATTATACTATTTAATTATAAATTATGACTATCAAATAATTATTAGTTTGAATAATTAGTCTCAAATTGTGTTTTTAGTATTTCTGTATACGTGAAAATATTCAGAAAAAAAAAGGTACTTTTTGTGACTAGTTAATTTCGAGTGAATCTAAATACACAAGAAATTATGGTGCCTTGGTGTTTCTCTAGCGGTTATGTACTCATTGTACCAATTTCTCCCATGTCCTATACTGCTTTTAGTAATTCCTCTTTGATGATGTCCAATTCCAATGCAATGGACATTTATCCTCAATGTTTTTCTCAATCAAAGGGAAGCTCCACAACTAGCAACCAAAAAGTTGCCTCAAATATATTATTGGGGGCCAAAATATTGTAATCATATGAAAAACTAAGAAACGCTGCACATTAATCATCTTCCCTTTAATATTCATTAATAATTTCTTTGCATGATCATGTAATACTAAAGTGTCAAGTAGGGACATTTAAAGTTAGTCATCCATCAATATCACCTTTGAGAGTGCTTAATAGTTAATACTTCCTATTACACACACAATAGATGACCAACTTCAAGGATAGAAATATAAACACAACAAAAATGAAATTAAAAGAAATGCTAGGAAGTCAAATGCGACTAATCTTGGGTCAGGAAAATATCAATCCATTCACATTAGCAAGGAATTCTTAGGCACCAAAACATAAAATCCTTATATTGCATAATTTTCACCTTTTCTTTAATTTCTTTAATTGAGAACATAACTTTCAGAAGAAAAAAATTCATTGAAAAACGTCTCAAAATCCTAATAAATGTTCGAGTGATTGTCGTATCAATTAAACAGAAAGGAAATTGTTTGATATTATTTTAACTTGCGGAATATATTGAAGAATATGAAGCTTTCTCACCCA
>APFE030141213.1:0-21887 GCA_000404065.3 Pinus taeda | reverse complement strand
GGCGAAGATAGTGTTCAAATTCATTTGATGTATATTCTTTTCCATTATCAGTGCGAATAGACCCAATATGAGATTGTGCATCATTCTCAATCCATTTATGAAAATTCTTGAATGTTAGGAAAGCATCAGATTTGTTCTTCAATAAATAAACCCAACACATTCTGGTGTAGTCATCAATAAATGTCATGATATATTTATTTCCATTTGCAGAAGGAACAGGCATTGGACCACATAATCTGAATGAATAAGTTCAAGCTTCCTATGTGCTCTTGAATGTGAGTCATGAAATGACTGTTTGCTATGCTTTCCTAGAATGCAAGCATCACATTGCTTAAGTTTTCTAGGAATTGTAGGCAAACCAGCCACACCATTTTCTTCAATAAACGGAGACTGTCATAGTTTAAATGTCCAAATCTAGCATGCCATAATAAACTTGATGGAAGTGTACCTTCTTCATGATGAGTAATATATGAGAAATGTTGTTTATGAGCAGATGTTCCTTGCATTTTGAGAAGTCTTTCTTCTTCTATTCCCCTCATGACAAGTGAGTGATCAGATGATTTTCTCACCTCAAGCTTGCCATCAAACATATGAATGGAGTGACCTTGCTGGCGGATGTGGACCAAGGACAGCAAGTTTCTCTTTAGCTGTGGGAGATATAAAACATTATCAAGAAGAAAGTCTGGGAGACCAGGCAGTTTAAGCCTGATTGTGCTAAGCCCTGATGGCTTGATTTTTGACTGATCTGCAAAGTAAACTACTCCATCAACATTGTCAGTGAAATCTTCAAAAAAGTCTTTTCTATGATTCATGTGACAGGTTGCTCCTGAATCAAGCAGCCAGTCATTTTTCCAGGAAGCAAGTGAAGTGTTAAACAAATCTTCATTTACTCCAATGTTACATTGTGCCTCAATATAGTGAGCGGATTCAGGTGCTTTACTTTTGTCTGTATCATCAGTTTTACCTTTCTGTTGGTTTCTTCTCTGCTCAATTTTGTCCCATGGTAGCTTGCATGTAGAGGCATCATGTGATCCATTTCTTTTGCAGCGAATACAATGTAAATCTGCCTTTTCTCCTTGAGGATGTCTGCCCCCCCTGCCTCTGAAGTATCTTCCTCTTCCTCTTCGTCCACCTCTTCCTCTTGTAGAATCTTGAGCAGGATATTTTTCTTTATTAGCCATGCATACAGTCTCTTCAGAAGATTCAGGGACTGACTTCTTTCCAAAGGCTTTTTCCCTTTCAGCAAACTTTTTCACAAGAGAATCAAAGGTTATTTCCTTGAGATTTCCATTTGCTTGCAAAGACTCAAGATAATTGGAGTATGTAGGATATAGTTCCTTGAGAAAAGCAATAAGAGATATATGTAGCTCAACTTTAGTGGAATTGATATCATGCACTATAGATTTTATTTCAGATGCAAGAGCAAGAGGGTCATTATTTTGCAGTTCAAGAGTGAAGAGTTTAATCATAAGTTGGACGACTTCAAGTGTAGAATGTGAGTCATAGAGCTCTTTCAGCTTTTGTAAAGCTTCAAAGGCAGTTGAACATGTTGAAATGTGACAACTCACCTCCTTATTTACAGACGCTGCGATTAATGCATACGCTTTGCTTTCTTGTTTTCCCAGATGGCGAGCTCTTTGTCTGATGTAGGCTTTTCTGGGTCACTGTCTCCTTCTCCGACACACACTCCTTTCCACAGCTCATTGAAAATGAGGGTGTGTTGTACCATTCGGGACCAGTCAGGATAGTTCTCCTTGCCAGTGAGAACTATTCCTATCATAGAGATGATTGAATGCATTCTGTAAAAGGTTACTTCTGCTGATATAAAAAACTTTTGCTGATATATACTTCTGATGAAAAAAAAATTGCTCTTAAAAGACTTCCGCTGCTTTAAAAAATGATTTTGCTATGGAGAAAGAAATCATTAAAATTCTGCTACATATATCACCACATATATATCTCAAAAAATCAGCATATATAACACCATATTCACAATTCTGGTACATGTATCACTGCAAAAATATTACGATATTTTGGTGATGGGTGTAAAGCACTCAGAGCGAATTCAAAACAATTGAAATCGCATTTACAATTCTCCAACTTATAATTCTGCTAGATAGTCTCAATCCGCACGCACACTGTGACAACGTATCCTAGACAGAAAATCATCGAAAACTGAGCGAAACGTTTGAGATTTGGCCCCCTGGGCCCTGCAACACCAGATTTAAAAACAAAACGTATTATTGCTCCCTTACTGCCCTCCCCAACAACAACTATGAAGACAAAATTTCGTTTCACCGATTGCACCCGAATGGTTTCAACGTCAGGAACGCTACAGGGAGTAGCAAATGTTTTAACTGTCGTCTACACGCAAGTGGCATCCAAGTCATAAAAGTTTAGGCCATGTCGAAAAAAATGACTGCAACTTCTGATGTAAAGATCAATGTTGAATTAGAGTTACCATACTAGGACGGATGGGTAGCCGAGGCAATAAAGTGGCGAATGCAAACGGATGGGTAGCCGAGACAATGCAGGAGAAAATAGAGAAGACTTAAGCCGAGACGAAATGGGTTGGAAACTGTCACGCGGAAACAGTCCTGCGGAATGCAAACTGATACCATTATGGGGTCTAAAAGCATAGTTGGTCCGTTCATAAATGAAGCTCCGATGTCTTGCCCAATCCATTGCCATAGAAAAACAAATTCTAACAAATTCTAAATAACGTTATCATCTTCTTACATTTACGCCATAAGAAGAATAGCGGCATTACCGAGGTGCGCAGTCTTCAGATTGTCAGGTTAGGGAGGCGTTCTCTAAGAAGCCTATCACTCAGCAGTGTAGGCAGCGTGCAAGGCCAGGCAGTCAATGTCAGAGTAGTGCTCAGGACTGAGCAGCTCTCAGGACAGCAGGAGTTACAACTATTTCTGGGACCTGTGCTCCGATACCATGTCAGGCCAGGGTAACTCTAGAATGAATGAGCGAGAGAAAACTGATTGATTTATTCATTTAGCTAATACATATTTATATACAAGCATGACGGATCAGTTCTTCTTCTTGATGACTATCCAGTTCACCCATCCGTTTCGGATTAGGTGTCAACAGAGTGCTAGAAAAAGGATAAGTTCTATTGATGGGTCAGGATCTTAAGGATTGAATAGTAGTATCTTTGTGTGATTTTGATCTGTTATATTTGGCGCATGACTTGATCTATAAATCTGATAATCTGGGTATAACTGATGTCTGAATAATTGAAAAGGGTAAATTATCGTTTATAGATCTGTACGCAGGTTCAAAACAGCAAAGGCGCATATGCATGCTAGTTCGGTAATTTAAAACAGCGTATACGCTGGTTTGCGTTAATACAGAAGCGTATGCACGTAGGTTCTTAATATTGAAGTAGTGTATGTCTCATAAAATATGTTTTAGCTACTTATGTTTATTGCTACATTGGTGTCTGGTTACTGTTACTGTATTCTGGGTTCAGCATTCAAAGAAGTGATTGATTGATTCAGTGTTGGTTGGTGCAAAGGGGTTTGGTTGATGCAGATACATTTGATGTTTGATTTTTGTTATTTATGAATCCAGTCTGAAAATTTATGAAACATGGTCCCTGGAAGAAAAGAGAAGGTTATAGCCTTCTGTAGGTCAAAACCTACGTACTAGTACATCAACTAGTACAAAATCTAAGGAGGTTGTAGCTCCCTTCCAGGACAAGCTGGAGAACAAGAGAAGGCTGTAGCCTTCTGCAAGTAGAAGCCTGCGTACTGGTATTAGACTGCACCAGTATAGAAATATTGTAAAAAGAAGTTTCTTATTAACAAGAAGATAGAGAATCATTGCAGCAGGTGGTTTTCACCCACATTGGGTTTCCACCTTATACCTTATGTTCATATGTGTGATGATCTATTCTGTTTACTGCACCTGTTTACTGTTCTTATGGTTAATGAAGTTCTGATGCACTGATTAAGGATCAAATGGATTAATTAAATCTTAAGTTTACTAGTTATACGCTAGTTCCTGTAGACACAGTTGCATGTATACGCTAGTGTCCTTACCTGAAGTAGCATATATATAAGTTTGAGAATAAAAAAATATTTGACCTGATAATATTGATTCACCCCCCTCTCAGTATTATTTTCAGCAATTGGTATCAGGGCAGGTCCCTTAGAAGAAGCTTGATCGCTTGAAGGAAGATCTATCATCATGAGCAACTACAAAAGGGAGGCATCCATTAGGCCACCAATCTTTGATGGGTGCAACTTCGTCTATTGGAAGGTAAGAACCACATCCTTTCTTCAATCTCTTGGTGAAAAAGTTTGGGATATCATGGAAGGAGGATACACATTCCCATCAGCAACTCCTACAGATACAGATGGTAAAAAGTAGTATGAAACAAATGCAAAGGCCGTCAATACTCTATTGGGGAGTCTATCTCAATCAGAATTCATTAAGGTTATGTATATCAAAACCGCCAAAGAAATATGGGACAAGATCATTGTAAGCTATGAAGGAGATGATCAGGTAAAACGTGCAAAACTGCAATCTCTTAGAATTCAATAGGAAACTCTCAGAATGCACAATGATGAAAGTGTGGCTAATTATTTCTTACGTATAGATGAGATTGTTAATCGCATGAAAAACTTGGGTGAAGAGATAAAATATTTTACTTTGGTTGAAAAGGTATTAAGACCTTTGTCTTCTAAGTTTGAATCAAAAGTTTCTGCCATAGAAGAAAAGCACAATCTTCAGAGTATTACCATGTCACAACTGCATGGAATCCTAACTACCTTTGAAATGAGAAAAGGGGGTCTAACAGACATTAGAGAAGCCGCATTCAAAACTTCAAAAGGAGAATACAATGAGTCAGGACATACGTCAGAAGGAGAGGAAGAATCAAACTTTGTTAAGAACCTTCAACGAGGCTCTAGAAGATTCAGAGGTAAGCTACCTTTCAAATGCTTTCCTTGTGGGAGAGTTGGTGACTATGCAGCTAAATGTCCTCATAAAGATAAGCTTGATAAAGGAAAGGAACCAGTTAAATGGAACGTAAAACAAAATATAATTAGGAAGAGCTATTATACACATGAAGACAATGATGGACTATCAAATAGTGATGAAGATGTGCATGGTAATGATTATAGACTTTTGATGGATTTTGAAGATGATGATTTCTTGGATGCTATAGATGAAGATGATCTCTATGAAGAAATTTCTAAACTTAAAATTTGTTTAGAAGAAAAGAGTAGGATCATAGATACTCTAACATTCCAACTTGTTGAAAGGGAAAAACACAATGAAAAGTTAGAATGTGAAATTGTGGCACTTAGAAAAGATATTGAGAAAACAAAAGCTTTTAATCTTAGATTTGCTAAAGGATCTGAAACTTTAGATGAGATTATCAAAGTGCAGCGTTCTCCTCTAATCAAGACAGGTCTTGGATATATTGAAGAAGCATCTCAAGCACAGAAGTCATCCACCTCCAAAATTTATCTTGATGCAACAAGGAGAAGTGAACAGGTTGACAATCGTCAGCAAAGGCATAAAGCAGATCACCAGGTAAATTAGGGTCAATCTACTTCAAGGATGAACAAAGATCACCGAGTAAATCAAGGTCAATCTACTTCAAGGATGAACAAAAGCTATAACCAACTGCAGGTAAATCATTCTCAATTTGAATCAAGAATGAATGTGAATGATCACCTGGACGGTAGATTTGATAATCGCATGAATTTTTTTAATGGCCAATGTTTTTCATTTCATAACTTTGGACAAAAATCTTCTCAATGTGTTGCCTACAAGACCATCTTGACTCGAGAAGCATGAAATCAAAGGAGCATGACTGGGGTCATGAAGAGGACCTACAATAATTTTTTTTCTCTTGAAGATGAAATAGAATGCTCTATCTTAACAACTTCGGTCATGAAGACTCTAAACGCAGAAGTGATTTTTGGTGAACAACTCACAAGGAGAAAGCTTCATTGGGTCCCAAAACATGGAGAAAGAAAGAAACAGTACCAAAAAGATGTGGTATAGCCTTATATGTGGAAGGACAGGAAAATCAGTGGTACATCGACAGTGGATGCTCAAAACATATGACAGGTGATAAAGAAAAACTTCAGTCATATAATGCCTTAGAAAATGAAAGGAAGGTTTCATTTGGAAATGACACCCCTGCACTCATAAAAGGTAAAGGTTATGTTCTTTTGAAAGAAAAAGTCAAATCTGGAAATGTTATGTATATTGATGGATTAAAGCATAATCTATTGAGTGTTAGCCAAATGTGTGATCAAGGAAATGAGGTAATATTTCGATCAAATGGATGTATTGTTCATGAGCTTAATATAGGAGAAACAGTGATCAAAGGCATAAGAACTCCAAATAATCTATACATACTCAAGGGAGGACAACAACAATGCTATCTAAGCAAAAATGATGAACATTGGCTATGGCATAGAAGATTGGGGAATCTAAGCTTCCCTCAGATAAGGAAAGCATGCAAATAGCAGGCAGTTCGTGATCTCCCTGACATCAAAATTCCAGACAATACAATATGCAAATCATGTCAGTTTGGTAAGCAAACCAGAACTAATTTCCCTGAAAAGGAAGGATCAGCAAGTAAGCCACTTGAACTTGTCGATACTGATTTATGTGGTCCATCAAGGAAAAAGTCACCTCGAGTAGAAGAATACTTTATATTGTTCATTGACAACTTTTCCAGGATGTGTTGGATAGGATTTCTGAAGCATAAAGATGAAGATTTCGAAAATTTCAAAGCTTTCAAAGCCTTGGTTGAAAATGAATCAGATCGCAGAATCAAATGCCTCAAGTCTGATCGAGGAGGGGAATTTACCTCGGACGAATTTTTCGACTTTTGTGAAAAATGTGGAATAATAATGGAGTTCTCTACTGCAAGGACTCCTCAGCAAAATGAAGTAGTGGAAAGGATGAATAGAACGGTTCAACAAATGGCTCATGCCATGCTTGATGAATCTAGAACTCCTACAAACTTCTGGGGTGAAGCTGCATTTGTTGTTATTACTATTCTCAACAAAATAAATGTCTGGGTAAACAAAACTCAAACTCATCATGAACTTTGGTATGGTAAGACTCCTACGGTAAAATACTTCAAAGTTTTTGGAAGCAAATGTTACATCAAAAGGGTTGATGAAAATCTTGGCAAGTTTGAACCTAGAGCAAATGAAGACATTCTCCTTGGTTACTCTTCCCGAAGTAAAGGATATAAGTGTTACAATAAAATACTTGGAAAAATTGTTGAAAGTATTGATGTAGTGGTTGATGAAGCAGGCAATAATCCAAAGCAGATAAAAACTGAAGATTTTAAAGATGAAGAGGACTATCCTTCAACTTCAAATCAGACTAATGATGAAGAAGAAACCTATGAAGCTCCAAAAGAAAAGATAAGGGTAGAAGAAAAGACTCCATCCAGGTATGTATAGAAGAATCATCTAGAGACTCAAATTTTGGGGCAGAAAGAGGTAGGTGTTCAAACAAGAAGAACTATTATAGAAGCTTCAAGCTATCTAGCATTGCTCTCCTCCGTCGAACCACGAAATGTAAGTGAAGCATGCAAAGATGAATGCTGGGTCAAGGCCATGAATGAAGAACTTGAGCAGATTGAAAAGAATAACACTTGGGAATTGGTTCCTAGGCCTAATGATAAGAATGTCATAGGGACCAAGTGGATATTCAAAAAAAATCTTAATGAAAATGGAGAAGTTATTAGAAACAAGGCCACACTTGTTTGTAAAGGGTATGCTCAACAAGAAGATATAGACTTTGAAGAAAATTTTGCATCGGTTTCTAAACTTGAAGCCGTAAGAATGTTCCTTACTCTTTCTAGCTTTTAGAAGTTCAAAGCATATCAAATGGATGTGAAATCTGCCTTTTTAAATGGAGACTTAGAAGAAGAAGTGTACATTGAGAAACCAGATGGATTCATCCTTGGAAATGATCCAAAACTTGTATGAAAAATTAAGAAGGCACTCTATGGTCTTAAACAGGCTCCAAGGGCTTGGTATTATCATCTGGACAAATACCTCCATCAACAAGGTTTTTCAAAAGGATCAGCAGATAGCAATCTATATATAAAAATTGATAATCATAAATTGCTAATACTTGTTGTGTATGTTGATGATATCATCTTTGGTAGCAATGAAGAAGCCATGAGTCAAAACTTTGCTTTAGTGATGCAGAAAGAATTTGAAATGTCCCTGCTTGGTGATCTAACATATTTTCTTGGGTTACAAGTCCAACAAAACAAAGACGGTATCTTTCTATCACAAACCAAGTACCTCAAGCGGATCTTGAAGAAATATGGCATGGAAAATTTGAAACCAGTATGTACCCCTATGGTAACAGGATGCAGCCTCAACGCAAATGATGATTCAGCAGCAGTACATCAACCAACCTATAGATCCATGATTGGTAGTCTACTCTATCTAACAGGTACCCGACCAGACATCATGCATGCAGTGGGAATAGTTGGAAGATTCTAGGAAAATCCAAAAGAAGCACATCTTCAGGCAGTTAAAAGTATTTTCAAATATCTTCAAGGAACACAAAACTATGGTTTATGGTATCCTAGAAATACAGATCTCGCACTTCATGCATACATAGATGCAGATTGGGCAGAAAGCGTGGATGATAGAAAAAGCAGTAGTGGTGGTGCATTCTTTATGGGTTCCAAATTAGTATCTTGGTTTAGCAAGAAACAAAGTTCAATTACATTATCTACAGCTGGAGCAGAATATGTGGTTGCTGCATCTTGCTACACACAACTCCTTTGGATGATGCAAACTTGGCAAGACTTTCAGATCATTTGTACTCCACCTATCTCCATTTTATGTGATAATACAAGTGCAATCAGTATTTCAAAGAATCCAGTCATGCATTCAAAGACCAAGCACATACCTATCAAATATCATTTTCTCTAGGAACAAGTGCTTGAACAAAAGGTCAAATTGGAATACGTTCCCTCCAAGGAATAGGTTGCTGATATATTCACCAAACCACTGCCCAGGGAGACATTTGAATACCTCAGACAAAAGCTGGGAGTAGTTGATGCATCATCTTGTTGTTGAAACTTATCTAAAAGTGGTTGTATGTGAGTTTCATGAGGACCATATGCATAAATACGCCAGTTTCTCTGGATATAGTCATGTATATGTTGATTTCAAGAAAAACAGTGGACTAGACTTAGGATGAAAAAAGTTTAACATGGATCTGACAGAGACCATCTGGTCCAGGTTCAGGGGGAGAATATACTTCTAATAATGCATTGTTGGCATTATCTTAGAAGATCTTGTTTCAATTTCACAATTGTTTTTGGTTTCAGGAGGAATAGGTGTTGAGGGAGAACATGGTTGTTGGTCTGAATGATGATTGACATATGTTGCTGATGATAGTTGTTGATGACTATCATAGTCTTGTTGTAGATATTTTGTCTCTCTGTCATGTATATCTTTTATCATCAAGGCCATGTAATGACCTATTTTGGTTTCCCCACTATGCCTGGGATGGATGATGTAATGTTCTTATTTTATCATGTGTAAACGTTTGGTGTATCCCTACTTGGTTGGGTGGATGAGTCAATATTGGTATATCCCCACTTCGCTGGGAGATGGATGCATGTATGAGTCGTTGGTGATAGGAAGTTCTTTTATGATGTCTAGAGTCATGTTCTTTCTTGTAGCACATCCTTTTGCAGACCTTGCCTATAGTCAGGGGGAGCATAAACAACACAACGAAGCAGAGATTTCAGCATGTAGTCAGGGGGAGCAGAACCCTTTGCAGTTGATGACAAAGGGGGAGAATTATTTTGAGTGACTTGGGGTTGCCATCAAGTCCAAAGGGGGGTATTGTTGCCATTATGACTCAGGTTTGGCACTGTGACACAGGTGTTGTCCTTGACGGAAACTCACTCAGATGACAGATCACAATTCAAGCTCTCAAAATAAAGGAAAAAGAGATATACGCAATTTCCACTTAATTAAGTCGCGTATACACACGGGATTGCCAATCAAAAGTCGCATATGCGTATGCACGCACTTTCATGCATAGAAAAGTGTGTACATGTGGGAAAACTTATTTTTAGTCCATGGTATTTGGTCTTTGATATTTGGACCTATAGTTTTGGACCATGGTATCTCGTCCAAAGTGTTGAACCCGGGTATTGGCTCTAAGTGGTTTTGGACCATGGTATCGAGTAAGGCCTGAGACTATAAAAGGGGAAGGAGATCACTAGGCAAAGACACTCACTCAAGGATTGAATATCTTATGAAGAGCAAGATCTAGAATACTGGTCATTCGGTTATGGTGCATAGCTGGATCTGAACCAAGGAGGAACCTGGGTGCTAGAAAAATGATAAGTTCTATTGATGGGTCAAGATCTTAAGGCTTTAATAGTAGTATCTTTGTGTGATTTTGATCTATTATATTTAGCGCATGACTTGATCTATAAATCTCATAATCTGGGTATAACTGATGTTTGAATAATTGAAAAGCGTAAATTATCTTTTAGAGATTTGTATGCAGGTTTGGAACAGCAAAGGCGTGTATGCATGTTGGTTCGGTAATTTAAAATAGCGTATACGTTGGTTTTCCTTAATACAGAAGTGTATGCACACAGGTTCTTCATCTTGAAGTAGCGTACATCTCATAAAATATGTTTCAGATAGTTCTATTTATTGCTGCATTGGTGTGTGGTTACTGTTACTGTATTCTGGGTACAACATTCAGAGAAGTGATTGATTGATTTAGTTTTGGTTGGTGCAAAGGGGTTTGGTTGATGCAGATACATTTGATGTTTGATTGATGTTATTTATGGATCTGTTGAGGCCTTGGAAATCACTACCACAACATTGGGGGATAACCACCTGGTCCGGACCTTGGTACAACTCCTTTTCCGTTTGGAATGGTGGCTCTGACTGGAGATAACGGGACCAGTTTCCCGATAATGAAATAAAAGGGATGGATGGGTGATGAATAGATTGCTTAAGTGATAGGTGACTAGCTTATTCTATTGACGAAAATAGGGAAACTAATACTAATCCCCAGAACAATTTATTCATTCGGAATGTAGTGTTAAATAATCTTTATCTATCTAGCAGGCATATAGATGACTCTGTAAAATAAATAAGAGATGTTCAATCATTCAAAGATTGCTTCATGTGAATAGTCATAATGAAGCGATAAATACAAATTACTGCATTCACTGTTTATATCATCTATACATATATATGATTGAAAGGGAAGCATGTGATAAACAACCAATAGTGGAATGCATAAGGAATGTTGTGAAAAACACACACACACATATATATATAAGCGATAATAGCAAGAGCGATTTAAACAACAATTTATATAACGAAAATGAATACAGACGCAGATAATAGTACCATGTGAGCTGTAGATAAATCCGAAATATCAATCGCTATTCAAAATTCCTTCTTCAACATAGAAATACTTTCAAACAATGACAATAGTGCACATTTGCATAAAAGCCTTCCTCATCAAATTCAAAATAATTGGTCAAGTTTCATAAAAGAATATCCCTGAAGTACAATAGTGCAACTTCAGGGTTTGAGTCATATACAAAACTTTTACGACCCTTTCTAAATGCATGAAAGGGTCTATAAATACTACTAAGCTAAAAAGATCTATGAAACAAAATCCTACTAAATTGGTATCAGTAAATGCGGTCTATCTCTCAGGGGCGATCTGGCAGTCGGCGAAGTGAGTCATGCCTCAGGTTGATTGCCCTTAAACCTTAGCTGGCTTATCGCAAGCATTGGTTCTACTTCTGGCGGTTTGTTGAGGCGCAAACTGAATTGGGCGGCGAAGGTGGCATCCTGAATGTCCGGTATAATATACCCGACAGCATCGGTTAGGCATTTCAAGGCGGCTCTTTGGTTGTATGGCTTGATTAAGAAGAACCAATAAGCATCTCACGTCAGACTGTTGATTCCAGCGATCAATCTTGCATTTTTCTCCAGCTCCGGATAACATGAGTGCTCCAATATATTTGCCGCTGTTAATTGACCTAGAGTGCATTGGGAAATTATATTAGATAAATACAATGTATTATTTACTAATTCAACCAAATTTCCACTGATTTTCTTGCATCTGGAAATTGCTCTTTCTGCTTTCATTAGTTGTGATTGCCATTCTGTGAATAATATCTCTTTGTGCGATTCCAGAATTCTCGGTAGATTAGCTGCCCGGCCTATGTCAGTATCCTGCCATTCTATAAAGTTTGTCAGTGTTTCTTCGCCCTGATCCAAATCGGTCCTTGCTTTTTCTACCTTTTCGTTTATATATGCTACCAATTCGCACAATGGTTATACTCGTATAATCTATTGACATAGTAGCTTAACCTGATTAATCAATCCCTTATTTAACTGGAGCGCTTCTACTTTGAACTCATCTATCTGAGGAAGCTTTTTCATTTGCTCAATTTGAGTGGTCAATTGAGCGATTTGCTCATCTTTCGCTTTCATTGTTCCCTCAGTTGATATTCTTAACTACTCCAGTGCCGCAGATAGCTCCTTTTGCCTTTGTATTGCGCCTTCATCAATTCTCTGCTTTTGCTCTTGCAATTTCTTTGTCAGCTGATTATTGTTCTGTTGCTGCACTAGCAATTCTTTCTCTGCCTGCTCTGCCCTCTGCTGAACTTCTGATATTCTTGCCTATAGTGAAGAGATGTCTTGGTCCTTGGTATTTAATAAACTGCTTACCTCCGATGCTTTATCAATGGTTGCCGTTGAATATGCTCCAGCGAATTGCGATAGCTTGGTTAAGTCATCGGAGGGGTCGAATTACTCTTTCCATACAACATTGCCCGTTACTATTAATGATGCAGGAGCATCTGGTCGACAGGGTGAAGACCGAGACGGGACGCACAGAGTTTCAGAAAAAGACTAGGAAGGTTAAAACAAATCGACGAGGGACAGCAAGACTGTCAGTTTCTTTTAATTTCATTTTTATTTCCTCTATCAGAGTCAACTACAGTTTATTTAAAATTTCTGTTAGTTAATTTTAGTTAGTTTATTTTATTGTAGCTGTCAGTGAAAACTGTAATAAGTAGAATTAGTTTATTTCAAATAATGTACACAGTCACCTTTGTGGGACCAGTGACAGAGTAGTTAGAAGTCAGGTTCATAACTGACAAACAAGAAACTGAATGTACTTATTTATCTAACTGTTTGTAAACGGGTAGGGGAAGACAGTTACCAACCGAATCATCTCGGGGGTATAAAGGACCAAACCGAAGACAAAAGAGGGGTTCAGTTCAGCAGCTAAGAAATCAAAAGATAAACATTATTATTATACAGAAAGACAGAACTGCATTCCTCTTATGTATTTTCCTCATTTCGAAATTAATGTGCACGAAATAATGTACCTATATTCTGAGTAATTCTTATTTCTGAGAAGTCGAAATTTTATGTACATTACTGTAACCAAAATAGCATTATTGAAAGACATTAATCTATAGCAAATATATGTAAACAATTGCATAGGTAAGTGAACATGCAGGTGAACAATTACAAGGAGTAATTTCAAGTTACCGCGCGTAGAGTAACAACAGACAAAGCAACAGTCACAGCTAACCGAGCATGGAGTGAGAAGCATGCAAACGATAGCCATTAGCCAAAGAAAGGAGCGAACGAATGTGAGGTCTCCAGACCAAGTCCGGGTAAGGAACCAAACCCAAAACAATTGAATACGAATTCGAAGATTTACAAATGCACATATATTATAAATGTTGGTCTGTGCCAAATAGACAAGTTACAGCCAAATACATGACGAGGGTCGAACCCTCTCCGCTTTAAACAAGCGTGACCAAACAAATACCGAGACCCATACATATTATACCGACGAACAACAGAATCTAACAAACGCCGAAGCTTACAGTAAACTGGTACAGATGTACAATGCCATATAAGGCCAAAGACCATAGGGTTTCTAAGGACTGAGATCCTACGAAGCTACAGGCAGACTAAATACTAAAACAAATAACAGATAGAAGACGTAGAGCTACCTGGGAGCGTGAGACCGTAGCCTATTGCAGATGCCCACAGTGCCGCCACCTGTAATAGTCAGCCAAACAAAGCCACAGAGTTAGGGCTTGAGGGAAAGCAAAATTCCGAAAACTCACAAATTACCATAACCTTACCAGAAGGAGAAATAAAGCAAATGCAGGGGTAAGGGTTTACAAGAAGAGAAATTACAGTACCTGAAGGTGAACGGGCTCCATGACGCCGAGAACCCACCTGACCACAGAGGAGCCAGACAGGTTAGCAAAGACCCAATAAACGAAAACAAGTTTATAACAGGGAAATCAACTTACCAGTTGGATGAACCGAATGCCCGATGCCGACAGCAACAGGTCTTTGAGCATACGTAGTTCCTGAGTAGAACGAGGTCGTCCAGGCGGATAAACAAACAGAGAAACACCGCATGTGAACAAATAGACCAGCAAACTCAGACAAAGAGCAAGTTGACAGAGAGACTCGAGAAAAAAACCAACAACTGAGACGCGGAACAGAGCTAAACTTACCAGAGCAAACGAGGAACAAAGGTACCGACGAAACCACGGTGGAAAACCACATCCTCAGACAAGAAAATCACTAAACGCGACCAAATATCGATAGTTTCCTCCAATACAGAGCCGAGCCAAAACAGTTTGCAGAGCGACGAGTTCACAACATCAAAATGACCAGAAGCGCGAAAGACATCAACCAAAAACAGGAATGGGAGGATTAGGGTTAACCCTTAATCGAGGCGGACAGGTGTAAGCTGGAGGAGCAGCGAAGTACCGAGGGGTAGGTCAGCCGGTACAGGAGTAATAAATTGCAGGCCAAATCAAAACCGATTAAAAATCACCCATAATCAATTTACCAAATCCGGAGGTACCGTGTTGAGTGAGTTGAGGCAGGGCCACGTGGACAGGCCACATCAATTGGTATCAGAGCCGTTTTTTTTTTTTGTTGTTTTATTATTTTAATCGTTAGTTAAAGGAAGATGGCAGAAGTACAAGCGCCAAGACGAGGGCGTGGCAAAGGTGCACGAAGAGGAGGAGGAGATGAAGGATTAAGAGAACAGATTAGAGTTCTTACAGCTCGCTTGGAGGCAGTAGAAGCGGGTAGACGAAGAGACCCAGAGTTGGGAGATGAGAGTGAGGAAGAGACAGTAGCTGCTGCGGTGGCTCCAGATGAAGAAGCTCCAGAACTCAGACTGCTGCGTTCAATTTTATTGGCCAGCAGCAAGCCAAAGACGGAAATTTCAAATTATGATGGTAGTCTGTCTGCTGATATTCTGTTAGATTGGATTAGCGAACTGGATAAATATTTTGAGAATGAAGAGATTAAGGAGGATAAGAAAGTTAAGTTCGCCGCTACTAAGTTAAAGGGACATGCCCTCTTGTGGTGGGATAATGTCCAGGCAAACAGAAAAAGATTGAATAAGATACCCATACAAAGTTGGGAGAGGATGGTAGCGAAACTGAAGGGCAGGTTTCTGCCTAAAGATTACCAGGTTGACCTGTGTCGGAGAGTGCAGAATTTGAGACAGAAGGGTATGACTGTCAAAGAATACACGGAAGAATTCTACCGGGTCAACTTACGTGCTGGATACACAGATGAGACTCCAGAAAAGACAGCACGGTATGTTAACGGTTTGAGGATGGAGATCCTAGATGAAATTAGTATTCTTTCCCCCAGAAATATAGAGGAAGCCTTTCAGAGTGCTGTAAAGGCTGAGGAGAAGATTAACAGAAAGCAGAATAACAGGAGGGGAAGAGGAAGCGGTAGAGGATGAGGACAGTCCTATGGACGAGGAAAGAGTGTTGCGAATAGTGAAGAAGGCAGTAGCTCGAAAACCTCAGGGACAGCTGACAAAGGAGACAGCACTAGAGGAGGTTGGTCATATCAGCGTGGAAGAGGGAATGGCCGCGGAAGAGGAACTGGTTTCCAGTGCTACAGGTGTCAAAAATGGGGACATCGATCCTTTGAGTGCCCAGAAGTGGAGCAGGCAGGTCAGAGAGGAACATATATGGTTCAGCCAGAAGAAGCAGACGCACAGCCACGAGAGGTGGAAGATGTAGCAGAAACAGGAGAGGCATTGCTCCTGAATAAAGTTCTGCTAAAACCAACCAAAGAAGTGTCTGACCCGACTCAGCGGAAGTCACTGTTTCGGACAGTCTGTAAATCTCATGGGAAGTGCTGCAAGGTAATAATAGACAGTGGGAGTACGGATAACTTAGTTTCCACTGAGATGGTAGAGAAGTTGGGGTTAAAGCGACTGAAACACCCCACACCTTACAAGGTGTCGTGGTTACAGAAAGGCCACCA
Organism: Pinus taeda; assembly: GCA_000404065.3. Lineage (NCBI taxonomy): Eukaryota > Viridiplantae > Streptophyta > Pinopsida > Pinales > Pinaceae > Pinus > Pinus taeda. The sequence continues at coordinate 5,517 of APFE030141213.1, read as the reverse complement.
ATTGTTGGTTGATGAGCAGTGCGAGGTGGAGTTTCGCATTGGCAAGTACCACGATACAGTGGTCTGCGATGTGATGCCCATGGACATGTGCCACATACTGCTTGGGAGACCTTGGCAGTATGACAGAAGGGTGACACACGATGGAAAGACGAATTGTTACAAGTTTACAAAGGATGGGGTTAAACATACACTCGTGCCCATCAAAGAGGAAGATTCAGCAGAATCTAGCGGAACAAAGGCGTTGTTATTGGGAGGAAAACAGTTCATCAAACAGATTGATGAATCTGAAGTAAATTTTGCAGTTGTAAAGAGGATGAAGCCAGTATTGCTGAGCACAGAAAGGGTAGAATTGCCTAAGGAAATACAGGAGTTGTTGGAAGAATTTCACGATATTGCAGCAGAGGAATTACCTGACAAGTTACCCCCAAAAAGGAGCATCAGCCATCATATCGATTTTATACCAGGAGCGAGTTTACCAAATAAGGCAGCGTACAGGATGAGTCCAAAGGACAATGAAGAAGTGCGCAAACAAGTACAGGAATTGTTGGACAAGGGACTGATCAGAGAAAGTTTAAGCCCCTGTGCCGTACCTACAGTCCTTGCACCCAAGAAGGGTGGCGAATGGCGAATGTGTACAGATTCGCGGGCTATAAACAAGATCACCATCCGTTACAGGTTTCCCTTGCCTAGGATGGATGACATGATGGATTGCCTTAGTGGAGCAGCATATTTTACAAAAATCGATCTGAAAAGTGGGTATCATCAGATCAGGATTAGGGAAGGCGACGAATGGAAGACAGCCTTCAAGACCAATGAAGGGCTGTACGAATGGTTGGTTATGCCGTTTGGGTTGAGTAACGCTCCAAGTACATTTATGAGACTGATGAACGAAATGTTAAAGGAATTTATTGGAAAATTTGTGATAGTCTATCTGGATGATATTTTAATATTTAGCAGGACAAAAAGGGAACACCTTCAACACATCCGAAAAGTATTCGAGAAGCTGCAGTAGAACAAACTGCTGGTGAATTTGAAGAAATGCACTTTCCTACAGAGGGAGTTAATATATCTGGGATTTGTAGTGGCAGAGAATGAGTTGAAAATGGACCCAGAGAAGATTACAGCGATCATGAGTTGGCCGTCACCAAAGAGTTTATTCGAGGTACGTAGCTTTCACGGTTTAGCGAGTTTTTATAGAAAGTTTATCAAGAATTTTAGTGAGATCTGCGCGCCAATGTTAGAAACCATCAAAAAGGCTAGTCAACCTTTTTGCTGGACAAAAGCAGCAGAAGACAGTTTCCAACTTCTGAAACGGAAGATAACAGAGAGGCCAATCTTGAGGCTGCCCGACTTCAGCAAACCTTTTCAGGTCCGATGTGATGCAAGCGGGACAGCTATTGGTGCTGTACTCAGTCAAGAGGACAGACCTGTGGCATTCTTTAGTGAGAAGCTAAACGAAAGCCGACAGAAGTATTCGTCATATGATAAAGAATTCTATGCAGTAGTTCAAGCCTTGAAACACTGGAGGCACTACTTACTTGGAAGTGAGTTTGTCTTGTTCTCTGATAATTCTGCGTTACAGTACATAACGCAGCAACACAAATTGAACCACAAGCACGCCAAGTGGGTGGAGTACCTACAAAGTTTTACTTTTGTGCTGAAGCATGTAAGCGGAACAGCCAACAAAGTGGCGGATGCTTTAAGCAGAAGAGCTTTGCTCTTACAGGAAAGCGGCATACAAGTAATGGGATTTGAATATTTGAAGGATTTGTACCAGATGGACGCGGATTTCAAAGAAGCCTTTGAGGCATGCCAGAATCCTGTCTTACGAAATACAAGCCCATGGCTGGATTTTAATTTGCAGGACGGATTGTTATTTCGTGGAGGACAGCTATGTATTCCAGATTGTTCGATGAGGGAAAATTTAGTGAAAGAGAAGCATAGCGGAGGTTTGGCAGGACACTTTGGCGTTGATAAAACGTTGGAACAGCTAGGACACTTTTATTACTGGCCGAAAATGAGTCGAGACGTACAGAGGTATGTAACCAGATGTAAAATCTGCCAACTGGCGAAAGGGCACAGCCAGAATGCTGGGTTATATACGCCCCTACCAGTTCCAAGCAGACCTTGGGATTCAGTCAGTATTGACTTTGTCCTGGGATTGCCCAGAACGCAGCAGGGATATGATTCAGTGATGGTGGTGGTTGATAGATTTTCCAAAATGGGTCATTTCATTCCGTGCCGGAAGACTAACGACGCCACTTATGTGGCACACCTCTTCTTCACAGAAGTAGTTCGATTACATGGCTTACCGAGGACTATAGTTTCAGACAGGGATGTGAAATTTATGGGGCATTTCTGGCGCACTCTATGGAAAAAGCTGGGCACACAGTTAAACTTCAGCTCCGCGTATCACCCGCAGACTGACGGACAGACGGAAGTAGTTAATAGAAGTTTGGGCAATTTATTGCGAAGTCTGACCGGAGAAAACTCGCGATTATGGGATCGAGCTCTGGCCCAGGCCAAATTCGCTTACAACGATTCGCCTAACCGGAGTACTGGGCTAAGCCCATTCCAGATATTGTATGGTATGCATCCGCGGGGAGTACACGAATTGTGGGACTTAGGACAGCTGGAAAGGAGGAGTGCAGACGGGGAAGATTTTGCCGAGGCAATGAGTGAACTGCATGACAAAGTTAAGATGAAATTGCAGGACAGCACGCAGAAATATAAACAACATGCAGATGTCAAGCGGCGTGAGGTACATTTCGAGGTTGGAGACGAAGTGCTTGCGCATTTGCGTCGGGAAAGGTTTCCTAAGGGAACGTATAACAAACTAAAGTTCAAGAAAATCGGCCCATGCAAAATCCTTCGCAAGTTTTCAGCGAATGCATACGAAATTCAGCTGCCACCTGATATAGGCATATCGCCCATATTCAACGTGGCAGATCTATTTCCGTATCATGCCCAGGCAGCAGACGAAAACATGGTACAGCCACAACGGGACACCCAGTTCGAGAGCAGTCTTTGGAAGAAATAGTTACCGTCGGTTAAGACTCACGGAATTGAAGGGATTATCAACACACAGGTAGCTAAACGGACGCGTAGGAAGGAGTATCTGCGCTATCTTGTCAAGTGGAAGGACCGTCCTCTAGAGGACAGTTCCTGGCTCGACGAAGCATAGATTCAAAGGGCAGGTTATTCGGTGGAGGAGCTCATGGAACGGAGCCATGAGAACTCTCTTTTACCCCGGCAGCCTGATGCAGGAGCATCTGGTCGACAGGGTGAAGACCGAGACGGGACGCACAGAGTTTCAGAAAAAGACTGGGAAGGTTAAAACAAATCGACGAGGGACAGCAAGACTGTCAGTTTCTTTTAATTTCATTTTTATTTCCTCTATTAGAGTCAACTACAGTTTATTTAAAATTTCTGTTAGTTAATTTTAGTTAGTTTATTTTATTGTAGCTGTCAATGAAAACTGTAATAAGTAGAATTAGTTTATTTCAAATAATGTACACAGTCACCTTTGTGGGACCAGTGACAGAGTAGTTAGAAGTCAGGTTCATAACTGACAAATAAGAAACTGAATGTACTTATTTATCTAACTGTTTGTAAACGGGTAGGGGAAGACAGTTACCAACCGAATCATCTTGGGGGTATAAAGGACCAAACCGAAGACAAAAGAGGGGTTCAGTTCAGCAGCTAAGAAATCAAAAGATAAACATTATTATTATACAGAAAGACAGAACTTCATTCCTCTTATGTATTTTCCTCATTTCGAAATTAATGTGCACGAAAGAATGTACCTATATTCTGAGTAATTCTTATTTCTGAGAAGTCGAAATTTTATGTACATTACTGTAACCAAAATAGCATTATTGAAAGACATTAATCTATAGCAAATATATGTAAACAATTGCATAGGTAAGTGAACATGCAGGTGAACAATTACAAGGAGTAATTTCAAGTTACCGCGCGTAGAGTAACAACAGACAAAGCAACAGTCACAGCTAACCGAGCATGGAGTGAGAAGCATGCAAACGAAAGCCATTAGCCAAAGAAAGGAGCGAACGAACGTGAGGTCTCCAGACCAAGTCCGGGTAAGGAACCAAACCCAAAACAATTGAATACTAATTCGAAGATTTACAAATGCACATATATTATAAATGTTGGTCTGTGCCAAATAGACAAGTTACAGCCAAATACATGACGAGGGTCGAACCCTCTCCGCTTTAAACAAGCGTGACCAAACAAATACCGAGACCCATATATATTATACCGACGAGCAACAGAATCTAACAAACGCCGAAGCTTACAGTAAACTGGTACAGATGTACAGTGCCATATAAGGCCAAAGACCATAGGGTTTCTAAGGACTGAGATCCTACGAAGCTACAGGCAGACTAAATACTAAAACAAATAACAGATAGAAGACGTAGAGCTACCCAGGAGCGTGAGACTGTAGCCTATTGCAGATGCCCACAGTGCCGCCACCTATAATAGTGAGCCAAACAAAGCCACAGAGTTAGGGCTTGAGGGAAAGCAAAATTCCGAAAACTCACAAATTACCATAACCTTACCAGAAGGAGAAATAAAGCAAATGCAGGGGTAAGGGTTTACAAGAAGAGAAATTACAGTACCTGAAGGTGAACGGGCTCCATGACGCCGAGAACCCACCTGACCACAGAGGAGCCAGACAGGTTAGCAAAGACCCAATAAACGAAAACAAGTTTATAACAGGGAAATCAACTTACCAGTTGGATGAACCGAATGCCCGATGCCGACAGCAACAGGTCTTTGAGCATACGTAGTTCCTGAGTAGAACGAGGTCGTCCAGACGGATAAACAAACAGAGAAACACCGCATGTGAACAAACAGACCAGCAAACTCAGACAAAGAGCAAGTTGACAGAGAGACTCGAGAAAAAAACCAACAACTGAGACGCGGAACAGAGCTAAACTTACCAGAGCAAACGAGGAACAAAGGTACCGACGGAACCACGGTGGAAAACCACATCCTCAGACAAGAAAATCACTAAACGCAACCAAATATCAATAGTTTCCTCCAATACAGAGCCGAGCCAAAACAGGTTGCAGAGCGACGAGTTCACAACATCAAAATGACCAGAAGCGCGAAAGACATCAACCAAAAAGAGGAACGGGAGGATTAGGGTTAACCCTTAATCGAGGCGGACAGGTGTAAGCTGGAGGAGCAGCGAAGTACCGAGGGGTAGGTCAGCAGGTACAGGAGTAATAAATTGCAGGCCAAATCAAAACCGATTAAAAATCACCCATAATCAATTTACCAAATCCGGAGGTACCGTGTTGAGTGAGTCGAGGCAGGGCCACGTGGACGAGCCACATCAATTAATTCAGGGAATGGGGAAGGTTGATTAGTTCTTCTCCTTTTCCTCTGTCGCTTTACAACAGCTTTATGCTTGGGGCTATAAAATACATCTAAAGGGGGGATCTCTTCAATTTTCAAAACGATCTCTCCCGTTGGATCTTTAGGAATTAT
>APFE030141207.1:242242-272684 GCA_000404065.3 Pinus taeda | reverse complement strand
TTAGGCCACGAAAACTTTTATTATATTTATAGGTAACATAAGGGGCTCCTAAGTGCCCAAGGACATTAAAAGATTTTTTCTCATAATAAAGAGATTTTCAATACAATTAATTTTAACCAATTATGGATGATTATTTTTTAAAGTTTTTTTATTTGGGAATGTGACGGTTTATGAGAGATTCTTCAGCGTAAATCACATAAAATTTAATTTGTCGATGCGTTGCGAACCAACTAGTGTGGTTCATCGTCAGGACAAGTTGAAGAAACAGATCGAGCTTGGCATGTTAAATATCCTGATGCAAAGTCTTAATTGAGCGTTGGAAACTCTGCTCAGACTAATTTAACATGCCAATGCTGATCTTTCTTCAATTTGTCCGACGATGAACCACATTAGTTGGTTCGAAACGCGTTGACAAATGAAATTTTATGTGATTTACGCTGAAGAATCTCTCATAAATTTGACATGGATCACAGAAGCCTCAATTCTACAATGTGACAGTTTTTAAATGTGATTTTTTTTTAAGTTTTTTAGTTTATTTTCCCATCTAATTTGTTTAAAAGGCATTCATTGAAATCATAAATTTAATAAGTGAATTTTTCACAATCAAAGTGTCGTAAGGGTTTTTTAGGGTGTTGAATCCATATATGCATTCAAAAAATCAGTTTAAACAACACAAATTAAGATTTGGCCACAATTTTTTTCTCTAGACTCCAACAAAAATCTACCAGAAACTCCAAAATGTCGCACTTAAAGACTACTCCCTTTGTAAATAAAGTTTTTTGTTTTTAAGCATTTACTTTTCATCATTATTTTTTTAGTTATAATGATTATAATAACTTATTGGTGTAGAACCAGTGGTGAATGGGTGTATTGTCAAGGTATTCTTTATCCAATGGTCACTCATTCAAAATCTTGTAGGTAGTCCCACCACCTAGCCTTTAAAAAAAGAGTAAAAAACCATAATGATTATCAACAATATCAAGGTCATAGATTGATGGAGAGCGACAGCTAAGGTTTATGCAACTCTCTAATCAATGGTGAACTCTAGTGATATAGAGAAGAAATATGTTTCTATTGAAGGAATGAAAGCTAAAGTCTATGTTTTGTATAGTTCCATGTTGAAATCTGGATCTATGATTTTGGTTGTTCAAGAAGCTTTGGCCCTTAATGTTCATCGAAAAGAGAATGCATTCAATGGTGAAATTTCTTTTCCAGAACAAGGTTTGGTCTGCAAATTTAATGGTTTTTTGTCGCAATTGACCAATCTCTACAAATGGATTTCTGATACGTGGAAACCCCTTTTGGCTAATGATCTTAACATTTACCCCTTGGCTCGGGGTTTTGTTGTTGTGGTTTTTGATAATATTGAGGACAAGCAAAATATTTGTGAATTTGGGCCTTAGTTTTTAGGTACTATTGGCCTTTTCATGCAGCACTGGTCTCCCACGTTTGATCCAATTACAACATCAATTTCCACGGCTCTTGTTTGGGTAAGGTTCTTGGACCTTCCCCTGCATCTTTAGAACCTCCCAATGTTATCTTCCATTAATAATGCATTGGGGAAGTTTTATTGTTGCAACCCATAATCTAAATATTTTTATAAAACAACTTATGTTTGAATATGTGTTGAGATGGATTTCAATAAAGGTTTTCCTACTGAGATTAATCTAACAGCTCCAAACTATGTGGGGGTACAAAAGATCGACTATGAAAATGTTTCATTTCAATGTCGAGCATGTTATGAAACTGGGCATGTAATCAAGAACTACCCAAATCATTTGCATAATAACAGAGTCCGAAAAAATAACTGAAGGCCCAAATGGTGGGAAGGAGCTTAGTCTGAACATTATACGATATACAAAGAAGAAGAGGCTTAGAGTAAGAAAGAAGAAAAGGAAAAACGAGAAGAAGTTATTGTCAAAGATGATTCATTAAAGGAAACAAAAACCAGTTAGGACCCCCCAGATTCAGCGATAGTGGAAGGGCAACATACTCCAATGAAAGTCAAACCCCCCTCTAAATCTTTAAGGGAAAAAATTGGAAAAGCAACTTCTTGGGTAAATCATGCATATAAGCAAGAAAGTGAAGATAGAAACACTCACTCATTGAAAGGTGGTCCATTGGACACAACAAAAAATGTGGGTTGGATTCAAGTGGGGAAGAATGGAAAAACTATTTCGCCAAGGAAAACCATAAGCCAAACAAAATTAAATAATAATAAAAAGTAGTGAAAAACGGAATGTAAATGTATTTGGGTCTTAGGAGTATTTTGGAAAAAAAATAGTTGGAATGGGACTGGTTTGTATCATGGGGTAATCACTTAAAGGATTGGATTGAGCCTCTATGTTCAATCACAAACCTGCAAGGAATATTGGTAATTTTAAAGAAATGTATTGGTTCTAGGTCGAATCTCAACTTTCTTTTTTAATAAAACTCTCATATCTATTTCATTGAATGAAAAAAAAAAAAACAATATCAAGATCAATCAAATTTTAGTGTGTCATTTTTTTCTTAATATTTCTAACCTCCCCAACATTTAGAGTTTGAAGCAGTTACTTCATAAACATCAATCTCCATTGGTTAATGTCCACATTAATTGAGTTGTTGGAAGATCATCCTTAAGATTACCTTTGAGACCTTCCCAACCCTCAATATATGGTTCATGCTCTTAAGCATTTATTTTCAACCATGGTTCCCAAATTTTAATGTCTTTCATATCAATCCATTGTGATGCAGGAGCATCCAGCTCTGAGGAGGCAGAATGAGGCTGGCAGTCTCAGAGAGAAACAGAACACACAGTCACTACGTATAGCTGGACATGTGTCAAAACCTTGTCAGTTATTTTACTTTCATTTACTTATTTTATTTACTTTTATGCTGATAGGATTCGGTTAAATTAGTCATGTACTGATTCTGTCTTATTTAGGAGTTAGAAGCAGAAACATAAATTGTTAATTAAATTGATTTTCTTTTAAAGGCATTGTATTAGTTATAGTCGGTTAGGTGAGAACAGTTGCCCAAATCTGTTGGGTTAGTTTCAACTGAAAAAGAACAGTTAGGTTCTTTGAGCTTAAAAGAGCAGAGACAATGATTGTAAAGGTTCCTCTCTCTGACGAAAGAAACAAAAAGGAAACTACAGTCATTTCAAATAGATTGTCCTTTTCAAAATAGATTTTTCTATGATCGATTCATTCTTTTAAATCATCACTGTAACAGTCTATTTTTCTTGCATCATAATATAAGTTACTGTACAATCCAATCGTATTTGATATAAAAGACAGATACGATTCACAAGAAGTGGAGCAGGCGTGACAGTCGACATACTGTCCGATAGAACACACCCAAGGACGCATACACACAGGTCAACACCAGACGAATGCCTAGTAGCGGACGTTGACAAGCAAGACATTATCATACACAAGGAACAGAAGTTGGTACGCACGAATAGAAGCATTCACAGGTATTCCACAAGAACCCTCGATTAATTAACCAGAAAGTTAAGTGCCGTAGCAGAGTAAATCCAAATACTGTAATATTTCAAAATATTGCACCAACCCTTGCTTACTGTTCATAGCTTCTAAAACAAATCCGCACATTACAACTAAACCAAACCAGAATCTAAGAACAGAATCAAGAATTACAATTTAACATTCGAACAGCAAGATACAAGTAACAGCATTTGAGAAATTGGCACAGCCATAACACGGCGAGCGTTTTATTGTCCAAAATAATCAGTACAGAGAAGGGTTTCCAAAAACCACGACAACCCAGGTCATCAAGGGACTGGGTAACGGTATACCAAATAGGGTTTAGTACAACCAGAGGTCAAAACCTCAGAATGAAAGACCAACTGTAAAGATAATTACATTGCAAGGCGGAGAAACTAGAAATAAGGAACCAGTGCACGGCTACAGGGAGCTATTACGTCTAAAGGAGATAACCCAACAAAATCTCATCGCACAGGCGAGAACCGTAACCTACAAGAGCCGACAGAACCCTACAAAACCTATAAAAGACATGTGAATGTGGAGAACACTACCCGTTTAATGCAGGAGAGCAGATACAGTGAAGGCCGAGTAATCAAGACCACCGAGCCGCGTCTATTCAACAGAGCCGAGTCACCTACAATCCAAAGAAACACAAGTTAGGGTAAAAACACAGGCGTATGTCCACAACAACTACAATACTGAAGAAAATTGCAGTGAAGTGTTACCTGGTGTCGAAGTGACCGAGCTTCGAGAACAAGCCACTATGAAAACCTGAAGAACCGTGGCGGAAAACATTAGAATTGGAAAGAGAAAAGCTGAAACAGTTCAAAAAGAACCTGAGCTTACCTTATGGAGAAGGCAAGGCACGAAAACTTGAATGATAACCTATAACAGAGTGATTCCAGTGGTTAAGCGACAGAAATAGCCCGGAACATATAATAATCCCCACCAAAATGAACAGAAAGCAAACTAGGAACTGTACAGAGCCGAGGGTCTCTTTCTGAGAACACTTAAAGCCTACCTCCATAACATTACAGTGCCAGGATACGCATAGCAGAACCAGGTTGAACACCAAAAACCACAGGGGACTGAACCCACGGAGCAGAGCTGGAGCCGAACAACGGAAAGTGCAAATGATAATGGACGGGTTGACAAAAGGACGCGGGAAGATATAGTGATGAACCGGCGGATGTAGGTTACCACCCGGTAACGCAGGTCACAACCCTAAACCCACATATCGAAACTAGTACCGTGGCATTAAAGTCAACATAAAGGTTTGCAGGACGACAGTCATATCAGCAGGATATTTCGAGAACGACGGAGGGTCATTTTTCGAGAAAGGCGGGACGCCATCATAAGTGGTATCAGAGCTAGTTTTTGAGTTAGAATTAATGGAACAGGTAGAAGGTGAAGGTGAGGCAAGAGGAAGAGCAAGAGGAAGAGGACGAGTAGTCCACAGGCCAGTAGATGCTGGATTGCGAGAGGAGATAAGAGTTTTGCGTGAGAGATTGGCAGTGATAGAGGCTGGAGGAAGAACAAACCCAGCAGATAACAGTGATGAAGAGGCAGTTGAACCAGAGGAGGATGAGTTTGAGGGAATAACACCGGAACTGAGATTATTAAAGTCAATTTTGCTGTCCAGTCATAAGCCAAGGCATGAGTTGCCTACCTATGACGGAAGCTTATCGGCAGACGTGTTGTTAGATTGGCTAAGTGAAGTGAATAAATTCTTTGAGTTTGAGGAGACCAGCGAAGACAAACAAGTAAGGTTTGCTGCCACCAAACTGAAAGGACATGCGTCCTTATGATGGGACAACGTTCAGGCAGAAAGAAGGAGATTAGGCAAGCAGCCAATCAAGAAGTGGGCCAGGATGGAAGCAAAGCTGAAGGAGAAGTTCCTACCGAAAGACTATCATATTATGTTGTACAGGAAAGTACAGAACCTGAAACAAAGGGGAATGACTGTTAGAGAGTTTACAGAGGAATTCTATAAATTGAATCTGCGAGCAGGGTATGTGGAGGATACCTCAGAGAAAACAGCCAGATTTGTAAATGGCTTGAGAGGGGAGATTTTAGACGAAATTGGTATTCTTTCACCACAAACACTGGATGAAGCCTATCAGTTTGCACTGAAGGCAGAGGAGAAGATAAACAGGAAACAGAACACCAAGAGAGGAGGTGGTTCTGGCAGAGGAAAAGGCAAAGTTTATGGCAGGGGTAGAGGTGCAAGTCCAAATGAAGAGGGCAGCAGTTCCAAATCTGCTGGTACAACTGATAAGGACAACAGCAACAGGGAAGGACGACCAGCTCAGAGAGGACGAGGATTCGGTCGAGGCAGGGGAACTGTCCAATGTTATCGTTGTCATAAAATGGGACATAAGTCATATGACTGTCCTGAGGGTGAACCAGCAGGTGGGAGAGGCACCTATGTTGCTCAGCCAGAGGATGCAGAGGAGACACCTCAAGAAGCGGAGAACACACCTGAGATAGGTGAAGCCTTAGTATTGAATAAGGTGCTGTTAAAGCCAGCAAAGGAAGTTGCAGAGCCAGATTAGCGAAAAGCTTTGTTTCGCACTGTTTGCAAGTCACGAGGTAAGTCTTGTAAGGTGATCATTGACAGTGGGAGTACTGATAATTTGGTAGCTGTGGAGATGGTGGAGAAGCTGGGATTGAAGAAGCTGAAACATCCCACTCCCTACAAAGTATCATGGTTGCAGAAGGGGCATCAACTGTTAGTTGATGAACAGTGTGAGGTAGAGTTCCAGATTGGGAAGTATAAGGACAAGATTCTTTGCGATGTCATGCCAATGGATGTCTGTCATTTGCTGTTAGGACGACCTTGGCAGTTTGACAGAAGTGCAGTTCATGATGGGAAAACTAACTGCTACAAATTTGTGAAAGATGGGATCAAGCATACGCTTGTACCCATCAAAGAGGAAACCACAGCAGAAGCTAGTGGAGTGAAAGCACTGCTGTTAGGTGGGAAAGAATTCATAAAGCAGATTGAGGACAGCGAGATAAATTTTGCTGTCATAAGGAGACCAAGAGCAGTGGTACTCCACACACAGGTTTCAGATTTACCAGAGGAAGTTCAGAGGTTGCTGCAGGATTTTGGAGACATTGTGGTGGATGATCTTCCAGATGAGTTGCCACCTAAGAGGGGTATTAGTCACTGCATTGACTGTATACCAGGGGAAAGTCTGCCAAATAAAGCAACTTACCGCATGAGTCCCAAGGACCATGAAGAGATTAGGAAACAGGTCCAAGAGTTGTTGGACAAAGGTTTGATTCGGGAGAGCATGAGCCCATGCGCAGTACCTACTGTTTTGGCTCCAAAGAAAGGGGGAGAGTGGAGAATGTGTACGGATTCCAGGGCGATTAACAAAATTACCGTTAGGTACAGGTTTCCCTTACCAAGGATGGACGATATGATGGATTGTCTGAGTGGAGCGACTTACTTTTCAAAGATTGATTTGAAGAGTGGATATCACCAGATCCGGATTCGTGAGGGAGATGAATGGAAAACCACTTTCAAGACAAATGAGGGCTTATACGAATGGCTGGTGATGCCGTTTGGTTTGAGCAATGCTCCCAGCACATTTATGCGTCTGATGAATGAAGTGCTGAAAGAGTTTAACAGTAAGTTTGTTATAGTTTACTTGGACGATATTCTGATTTTTAGTAAGACTAAGGAGGAGCATTTCAGGCATTTGCAGAGCGTGTTGAGAAAATTACAGCAAAACAAGCTGTTAATTAATTTGAAGAAATGTACCTTTTTTCAGAGAGAACTGATATATCTGGGTTTTGTTATTGCGGAGAATGAATTAAAAATGGATCCAGAAAAAGTGGCAGCTATAGTTAGCTGGCCTTCTCCGAAGAGTTTGTTTGAAGTTCGAAGTTTCCATGGACTTGCCAGTTTTTACAGGAAGTTCATTAGAAATTTCAGCGAGATTTGCGCACCGATGTTAGATACAATCAAGAAAGTGAATCAGCCTTTTCACTGGACTGAAGCAGTAGAAAATAGTTTTCAGATCTTGAAGAAGAAGATTACTGAAAGACCTGTGTTGAGACTGCCTGATTTCAACAAACTTTTTCAAGTTCGTTGCGACGCCAGTGGTACAGCCATTGGAGCAGTCCTTAGCCAGGAGGACAGACCAGTTACTTATTTCAGCGAAAAGCTAAATGAGAGCAGACAAAAGTACTCGACCTATGACAAGGAATTTTACGCCATTGTGCAGGCTTTGAAGCACTGGCGACATTATCTATTGGGTAACGAATTTGTTTTATTTTCTGACAATTCTGCGTTACAGTATATTATGCAGCAGCATAAATTAAACCACAAGCATGTAGCTTGGGTTGAGTATCTGCAAAGTTTCACATTTGTACTAAAGCACATTAGTGGGCAATCAAATAAGGTAGCAGATGCGCTTAGTAGAAGAACATTACTGTTACAGGAGAGCACAATGCAGATCTTAGGATTTGAACACTTGAAAGAGCTGTATCCGACTGACAATGAGTTTATGGAAGCCTATGAGGCTTGCCAGAACCCGCTGTTACGGAATGACAGCAAGTGGCTGGATTATAACTTACAGGAAGGATTGCTGTTCAAAGGAGGGCAGTTATGCATTCCCAACTGTTCTATGCAGGAAAATATCATACAGGAAAAACACAGTGGAGGCCTAGCGGGACACTTTGGAATTGATAAAACCATCGCTCAGGTACAGCATTTCTATTTTTGGCCTAAGTTGCAGCGGGATATACAGAGGTATGTGACTAGATGTAAAACTTGTCAATTGGCAAAAGGTCACAGTCAAAACACTGGACTTTATATGCCATTGCCCATTCCTAGTCAACCTTGGGATTCGGTCAGCATGGATTTTGTGCTAGGTTTACCAAACACACAACGCGGCTTTGATTCAGTGATGGTTGTAGTCGACCGATTTTCGAAGATGGCACACTTTGTACCGTGCAGGAAAACCAACGACGCTACTTACATAGCACACCTTTTCTTTACAGAGATTGTGCGGTTACATGGACTTCCACGAACCATTATCTCTGACAGGGATGTCAAGTTTACAGGTCATTTCTGGAGAACCCTGTGGAAAAAGTTAGATACTCAGTTGCAGTTCAGCTCCGCTTATCATCCGCAGACGGACGGATAGACGGAGGTAGTGGACCGAAGTCTGGGGAATTTGCTCAGAAGTCTAACAGGTGAAAATTCCCGGACTTGGGATCGTGTACTGGCACAGGCGGAATTCGCATACAACGATTCCCCTAACCGTAGCACAGGTTACATTCCATTCCAAATACTGTACGGCATGCATCCGCGAGGAGTGCACGAGTTACGAGATTTGGGGAAACTGGAAAAACGGAGCGCTGATGGAGAGGATTTTTCCCAAGCTATGAGCAAACTACACGAACAGGTTAAGCAGAAACTACAGGACAACAGTCAAAGGTACAAGCGGCGAGCTGATGCAAAATTCCGGGAAGTTCAATTTAATGTCGGGGATGAAGTACTTGCATACTTACGCAAGGAACGATTTCCAAAGCGAGAGTACAGCAAGCTCAAGTTTAAGAAGATCGGGCCCTGCAAGATCATTCGCAAGTTTTCTGCGAACGCTTATGAGATACAGTTGCCACCAGGGATTGGTATTTCCCCTATTTTCAATGTGGTAGATCTGTTCCCTTATGTTGCAGGTTCAGCAGATGATGCAGTAGCAGAGCCACCGCGGGACACCAAATTGGAGGGAAATTCATGGACGAGACAGATGCCAATGGCACCACCCGTCGAGATTGAGGGAATTCTGGACACACAGGTAGCCAAACGCACACGCAGGAAGGAGTATTTACGGTATTTGGTAAAGTGGAAGAATCGTCCAATAGAGGACAGTTCATGGCTTAATGAGACACAAATACAAAAGATGGGCTACTCTGTTGACGACCTCATGGAACGGAGCCATGACTTTTTGTCACCCCGGGAGCCTGATGCAGGAGCATCCAGCTCTGAGGAGGTAGAATGAGGCTGGCAGTCTCAGAGAGAAACAGAACAAACAGTCACTACGTATAACTGGACAGGTGTCAAAGCCTTGTCGGTTATTTCATTTCATTTACTGGTTTTATTTACTTTTTTTATATATGCTGATAGGATTCGGTTAAATTAGTTCATACACTGATTCTGCCTTTATTTGGGAATTAGAAACAGAAACATAACTGTTAGTTAAATTAATTTTCCTTAAAAGCATTATGTTAGTTTCAGACAGTTAGAAAAGAAACAGTTGCCCAAATCTGTTGGGATAGTTCAACTAAGAAAGAACAGTTAGATTCTTTGAGTTTAAAGATAGCAGGATATGATTGTAAGAGGTTCCTCTCTCTGACGAAAGAAGCAAAAAGAAAACTAGAGTCATTTCAAATAGATTCTCCTTTTCAAAATAGATTTTCTATGATCGATTCATTCTTTTAATCATCACTGTAATAGTCTATTTTTCTTGCATCATAATATAAGTTACTGTACAATCCTATCGTATTTGATATAAAAGACATATACGATTCACAAGTGGAGCAGGCGTGACAGTCGACATACTTTCCGATAGAACACACCCAAGGACGCATACACACAGGTCAACACCAGACGAATGCATAGTAGCGGACGTTGACAAGCAAGACATTATCATACACATGGAACAGAAGTTGGTACGCACGAATAGAAGCATTCACAAGTATTCCACAAGAACCCTCGACTAATTAACCAGAAAGTTAAGTGCTGTATCAGAGTAAATCCAAATACTGTAACATTTCATAAGAATGTACAAACCCTTGCTTACTGTTCATAGCTTCTAAAACCAATCCACACATAACAACTAAACCAAACCAGAATCTAAGAGCAGAACCAAGAATTACAATTTAACATTCGAATAGCAAGATACAAGTAACAACATTTGAGAAATTGGCACAGTCATATCACGACGAGTGTTTTTATTATCCAAAATAATCAGTACAGAGAAGGGTTTCCAAAAACCACGACAACCCAGGTCATCAAAATGATTGGGTAACGGCATACCAAGAAGGGTTTAGTACAACCAGAGGTCAAAACGTCAGAATGAAAGACCAACTGTAAAAATAATTACATTGCAAGGCGGAGAAACTAGAGAGAAGGAACTAGTGCACGGCTACAGAGAGCTACTACGTCTAAAGGAGACAACCCAACAAAAATCTCATCGCACAGGCGACAACCGTAACCTACAAGGGCCGACAGAACCCTACAGAACTTATAAAAGACATGTGAATGTGGAGAACACTACCCGTTTAATGCAGGCAAGCAGATACAGTGAAGGCCGAGTTAACCAAGACCACCGAGCCGCATCTATTCAATAGAGCCGAGTCACCTACAGTCCAAAGAAACACAAGTTAGGGTAAAAACACAGGTGTATGTCCACAGCTAACTACAATACTGAAGAAAATTGCAGTGAAGCGTTACCTGGTATCGAAGTGACCGAGCTTCGAGAACAAGCCACCATGAAAACCTAAAGAACCGTGGCGGAAAACATTAGAATTGGAAAGAGAACAGCTAAAACAGTGCAAAAAGAACCTGAGCTTACCTTATGGAGAGGACAAAGCACGTAAACTTGAATGGTAACCTGTAACAGAGTGATTCCAGTGGTTAAGCGACAGAAATAGCCCGGAACATATAATAATCCCCACCAAAACGAACAGAAAGCAAACTAGGAACTATACAGAGCCGAGGGTCTCTTTCTGAGAACACTTAAAGCCTACCTCCATAACATTACAGTGCCAGGATACGCATAACAGAACCAGGTTGAACACCAAAAACCACAGAGGACTGAACCCACGCAGCAGAGCTGGAGCCGAACAACGGAAAGTGCATAATGATAATGGGCGGGTTGACAAAAGGACGCGGGAAGATATAGTGATGAACCGGCGGATGTAGGTTACCACCCGGTAACGCAGGTCACAACCCTAAACCCACATATCGAAACCAGTACCGTGGCAATAAAGTCAACATAAAGGTTTGCAGGACGAAAGTCATATCAGCAGGATATTTCGAGAACGACGGAGGGACACTTTCGAGAAAGGCGGGACGCCATCAGAAGTTCTTCCAACATATACAACTTGTGGTTATATATAACATTCCTTTTCACTCAACCATATGGCCATAGATCCCTATATACCAATCACATGCAGTGGCACCAGATGAAATGGTTTAAGTTTATTTAAATATTTTCTATCTCCTGCGCAAATATAATCGGAGAATATCCTAATATAGGGATCGTTCATATATGCCACTAGTTAGAACCACTCCTAGTTCCAAAAAATTGTTGTTCAAGACCTCCATGTTGAACACATAAATTTCGATCCATCCTACATGTCGTGGAACCTAATATATTTGTAATAAATCTAATGGATACTACTCGCTTGAACCTTAAATAAGTCAACTCAAAACCAATACACTCTTGGGTGACCCGTTGTAATTTTGGTAGTGACGCATTTAGTATAGATTCCCTTGCTTTATAAGTGAGCTGAACCTTATTATATATACTACTTATAAGTTTATCAGAGTGCATCACCTCCGATGTTCCACAATTGATTTGATCATATCCATGACACTAACAATTAAGATCTCTCACTAGACTTACATAATACATATATAATGATCGACTGTTGTTTCCAGATTATTCTATACCAAGATTTTTGTTTCTGATATGCTCCTTTTCTCAACCTTGAGACTATTATTCCAACAGTCTCCAGCCAAGTTTTCCCTGGTTCAAGAACTCCTTTTATAATTAGATATAGCAGTTTCAATGCTGCCTTAACTAGATATAGTCGTTTCAATGTTTCGTGACTCTTCAGTAGAGCCTTCTTCTTCCTGATCTCGGATACTCTTATCCTCTTGATCCTTTGAATAAATCCTCTCAGAAATCAATTGGAAGACTCAACTTTTTATCCAACTGATTCATAAGTAAAAAAACCATTTACCAATATCTGTTGTTTTCATCACAAAACAATCAAATACCCAAAACAGTAACTTTTATAAATAAAAATTAAATAATCTGTTTTCTCTACAGTAAAATAAACATTCACAAAATCTGGGAATATCACATAAACCCTAAACCCTCACAACTGGAGATAACATGTTTTCTTTGCAGTAAAGTAAAACATTCACAAAATTTGGGAATATCACATAAACCCTAAACCCTAACAACTGCAGTATTGGGTAGGCATCCCATGGCCTAAACCTAACTTTTCCATAAATAAAGATGTTTTTCAGCAGTTTTTGAAAATTTTGTTTTTCTTGTTCCTTAAAGCCATATCTGTCAAGTATTATGTTCCATTGCAAAGAAACATTCACGGTCGTTCTGGCCAGGTTTTTGACATTGTACAGTTTGACATTATTGCTTCCAATTCCTCTCTTGATAAGTTTTGTTTTTTATCTATTGTGTCCAGAGACGACTTGTTGGTCTTATTCCTACAATAAAATTTATATACTGACCTTCAGCTGTTCATATTTAATTTACTTTTTGTTAACGTTTTTTCTTTTTAAGAAAATAAATGGAATTCCTTCTATTTGTTTCATGCGGCAGGATATACAGAAAGATTTATAATCTTATTATTTGTCTTTGTCTATTAATTTCGGTTATGTATATGCAAATTTTTTTTTCAATATGGAAGGGCTTCTAATCAACTATAACTATAATTTTTCTTCCTGTTAGCCTTTCTCCATGGGACCTGTTAGCCTTTCTCCATGGGACCGTACCTGTGAGGACTTGCGGTTTGTGCGACGGGTAGGGCAACTCCACCATGCAAAGTGTGTGTGAAACATGAAACGAAATGAACCTTGGGCGAGTTTGTAAGGTGTTGGGAGAGTTGAGGGGGCGGTCCCATGAGTTGGGCGGGCCGACCATCCCCCAGGCGAGACAACACATTATGAACGAGTCGGTCGGGCGTTTGGTGTGGGTTGGCCGGGTGACACAACCCGCCACCCACCCGTATATATTGGAGGGCGTTTGGAGGCAAATGACCATCGATCAATCATTCGATCAACAAGTTCGAACAAGGAGTTCTGAAGTGCGTGGATGAGTCTGCACGACGGGCGGAACTCGGGTGAGAACTCGCTCAGAAAAGTCGTTTAGACATTTGTTCGGGAAAATCGTACGGGTGGTCGTTCAGGAAACTCGTTCGGATAGTCGTTCAGGAAAGTCGTTCGTGAAACTCGTTCGGACAGTCGTTCAGAAAAATCGTTCGGACAGTCGTTGAGAAAAGTCGTTCAGAAAAGTCGTTAAGGAAAGTCATTCAGGAAAGTCGTTCAGGCAGGTCGTTCGTACAGGTCGTTCAGGCAGGTCGTTCGGACAGTCGTTCAGGAAGGTCGTTCGGGCAGGTTGTTTAGGCAGGTCATTCGAAGGTTGTTCAGGCAGGACTCGGGTGAGGTCATTCGGGCGACCCGGGCGAGGTCGTGTGACAACCCAGGTGAGGTCGTTCGAGCGACCCGGGTGAAGTCGTGTGGCGACCTAGGTGAAGTCGTGTGGCGACTTGGGCGATGTTGAACGGGTGAATGGGTGAATGGGTGGACGTGCGGACGGGCAGCCAGGTGAGGGCGCGCCATGCACGACGAAACGGTGAAGTGTTGAGATTGTGAACAGAGGTGGGTCTCGGTTGGAGGCGTCCGTGTGTGGCAACTTGGAGGTGCGCCCGAGTTGGGCAAACAACATGATTGTGCGACGAGGTGAACGAAGGGTTGGTGAGTCGTGTGGCGACCGTGCGGAGGTGCCGACGAGCTGGGCAACCGAGTTTGCTGAAGTTGTGAAAATTTGGCTAAGTGTAAATTTGGGGTTTCCCAAAATTTAACTTGTGCATTGTAAAAATGAAAGATTGTATAATATATTGTTGGGCAGACTCATATTGCAGGGAGTTTCCCCTCCCTTTATACTGTTGCATTTCTCTTATACAATGCTGTTGATAATGAATGTGTATGGGTGTTCATTGGTATAAAGGATAACTAATTATACTTGGTTGAGAATCACAAACTAAGTAGGAGAAAGTGAATTAGGCGTAGTCCATGTGCACGAGTATTGTTAAAAAGAAAGTGTTCGGTGATGCCGCACCTCGCTGGCACGGTTGAAAAACCACCGTAGGCTTGGGGGCGTGACAGTACCGATAGTCAGACGTAGGGTCTGACGACAAGCACTAATCCCATCTTATTTCTAATCAAAATCACCCTACTGTGCTTTTTCTGCTTGTAATTGAAGAAAGAAAATAACATACAGGTGGAAGCAATAACACCTTAACAAAAAAACATTCATTCACACCATTCCCATTATCATTAACATCTTCACTCACTAATATATTTCCCTACAATAAAACAATTTTCAGAAAATAAATACGCATACGTTTCTACAGTAAAACACAATTTTCAGAAGAATAAATAAATACATACGGAGAGACTGAGAGGCAAAGAGGAATTTCAATTATACATGGAGTTTGAGAGGCAAAAAGGCAAAGAGTAACAAGATATTTTATTTTATTTATTTTGGGTTTCATCTAAAGAATTTTATCTTAATTTTTGTTATCCATATAAATTAAGCAAAGTCTTTCCATAGAAATCACATTTTAAAATTTTTTGTTAAATACATTAGAATCCATCTTTATTACTAATACCAAAATCAATCTGAAAGCAATCCGCTCATGTCGTCAACTGCAATAGAGAAACACGTTCTTTACATACCATAATTATAAAGAAACATGCAATATCTTCTCCAACCATTGTCAAGGTGGTCTTGATAATCGTTCACACTAACCCCCTCTCGTGACAATCCATGGGAAATTCCAGTGCTGGAACTAGAATTACAACCTCAGGTGGTGTTATGAACTCTCCGGTCTATTGAAATGCCAGGATCAGCACGATTCGGGAGAATTGGAAATGCTTCACCTCTATTTAAGTTAATTTTATAACTTTGAAGTATATTTTTCCCGTTACTTCATGTTCTTTCACACCTGACTTCGCACCTGAGCCTTTGACATGCGACTATGACGAAGCATATTGGTGGCATCTGCCCCCCAAATAATTTAATAATTTAATCTCGTTTGTCGAATTATATTTACAAAAAAAAATCAAGCCCCCCATCCACTTCAAATAATATACTTTTGGCAAATTATAATGCTTTTGTACAACACACAATGTTTTAATTATAAAAACAAAATATTTTCACTTATTTATTAAAATAAAATATAGGATTATATATTAATAATTTTATTATTTAATGTGGTTTTTTATTAATATATTTTAAAAATATTATTATTTAGTTGATATAAACTGTGAAAGAATTGGCACATTTTATTATACATTTCAAAACAATTTTAAAATTTTTCTTATATATAATTAAATTATAGTTATTATATCAATAGTTATTATTATATTTTGTTTTAAATTATATTCTCAAGAGAAAAAGATAAATTATATTCATTTTTATAAATCATATTTTTTTAAATGTATTTGTAAATAATATATAATTAGTGAAAAGAATGCATCTACTTCATACCCTTTTTTTTTACATTTAATTATTTTTTAATTTTTTTAAAAACATGTTAATTAAATTAAAATACTTTTTATTACATAGTTTTTTACATTTTCTTTTATAAGTAATTTTTTAAAAATTATTAATAAAATATATTTTTATTATTTTTCAATTTAAGGGAAAAATCAGGCTAAATCAAAAAATTAAGATCAATAATATAATATATATTATATATATATATATATATAATAAATAAATAAAAGAAACACGTTTATTCCGCGAAAGAATTATGTATATGATGTATATTATGATACATGCAATTATCTATTAGATTTTATTTGTGATTGATACGTTAAACGAGCATCTAACCAGAAATCTACAAATTTTGTTTGTGTTCAGTTCCTATATCCAATCCATTTTATCTGCTTCCCTGAACCCTCCATGAAATCCGACTATTTAATAATGAATGACTCACCAATTATTGGCGGTGGAATAATTTTTTTGTTCTATTTTAAAATTAAAAAGTAGTTTTAATTTGGATAGTATCTTAAAAAAACAGTAACATTCTATTGTTCAAGTTATATATAAAAAAAATAATATACTTTTCAAAATAAGTAACTTTAATTTATTACGTACACTGGAAAAAGCATAAAATCTTTAATCCAATAATATAAAGTCATATAATCCAATACGTAAACCCAATACGAAACCATATATTACTAAAGTTGTAATTTGAATTTTTTAATAAAAAAATAAATAGAATATAATTGTGATACAATATTTTATATTATGTATCCAACTAAGCAGAAACTTGTCGATTGATAGGTTGTAATGGTGAATCATTGTCCCATGAGACTGTATCCATTGGCATTCTTAGGCTGACAATACAAAAAGTGGTGATGAAGTATAATTTGTGATCAGTTTTGACGTTAAATATGTAATGTTTATAAAGAATACTAAAATTTAATTGGAGAGAATTATTATATATACTATATATATATATTATATATATATATGACTAGAAAAATGCAATTTAGAATTAGATTATCGCAGCACCTATATCATAGAGTTTATTGAATAGTTAATGCCATTGTGCAACATTGTGTTACTTGCCTAAACTATAGGTTTCATTGAACATTAATATAGATCTAATGAGGTTTTATTGAACATTAATCCAGATCTAATTTAATTCGATTGAAAATTATAGGGTTGGATGTGTAAGATTTTAGATTATGTTATTGTCAGTAGATTGTGGATTGCTAGTGTTGTGTCGTGTCATAATATATGTTGACAATATGCCAAATTCTTATACTGTAAAGGGACTATGATGATATATTGTAAGATGATATAAAAATAAAGGTTATTGTAATTTATTCAATATACTGTCAGGAATTTTAATTTGCCCTTTTATCCATCCATATAATTCCTTCGGTCTCTATGAAGCTCTTCTTGACAACCGTAGTCCAGCGAATATAATTCTACGTTTAATTATCTAGGTAAAGCAAAAAGTGGAAAATTAAATAAAGTGAAGAGGAAAATTAAATAAAATCGGAAAAATATTAATCTAAGAAAATCGTATGTATTTAAAAGTGCTATTGCTAATTCTTAACCTGGATAATATCATGCCTCTAGCCTAATATGAGTTGTGCACATTAGTATTATAGAGATAACAACCTTAATTTGAAGAATCAAAGTAATGGCTGCTTCCAAATTTTGAAACTTATCATTTACGGTAAAAAGGAACAGGAACCCTTCCAACCTTTTTCCTATCATGAGATGCTTTGAATCTTTGTTTAGACAATGGTAATAGAACTTTCATTTGTAATGCACTGTCACATTTAGTATTCATTCACTTTTAATATCTATTTAGGCTTGAGGAGGCTGGTTCTATTATTAATATAGGGATCGTAAGTTTGTTCAGTGAGTTTCTTTTTTACCAAAATAAATAAATATTAGGCTTATTATTCTTTTCTTTTAAATAAAAAATAATTATGTTTTAATTTGTCAATAATGTTCGTTTTATAATTAAAAAATGAATATGATATAAAATAATTATAAGAAAAAAATAAAATGCTTGGTAAGAAATGTTTAAAACTTTACTACTTTTGCAAAAATATTTCAAAAAGACATTCAAAAAATATTTATGAAGATATATGTTAACTCATTTATGTAGATTATCAACTTCATATATATGTATAATATAGATTTTTTATGTTGCTAATAATATTTTAATGTTATAATAAAAAAATATCCATCGTGGGTTTATCATAAAATATTTTACATATACTTGAAAATTGTATTAATAATAATGAAACACGAATAATTTAATTTTAACGTTGAACAAAATGGTATGATGTGCATGTTGTACAACTTTTACGTCAATTAGTAAATTTATATCATTGAAAAAAATTATTAATATATGTCATGAAAAATAAGTGGTTATAATATTTATTTGGTCATATATATACTCTACATAGCATTCCAAAATACAATTTAAATAATGAAAAATTACACATGGTATTTTTCACCCTAAAGAAGTTTGCAGGGAAAAGAAATTTGTTCCCTCTCGGCTCATATTAGATTTGTAGTTAAGATAGGTCCATGTTGCTTATTATGAAAATTGATTGAGCTATCTTGATTATATTATCAAGTGATAATCCTATTCTCGAACATGTTGTGATGATTCTAAGGTAGGTATGAAACAAATCTCTATCAATAACCCTGCACCCTGGAAATGGTATCAAGACTTCCAATGCATACTAATTTGCATGGATGATTGATAAGTTCTTCCAACATATACAACTTGTGGTTGTATATAACAGTCCTTTCCACTCATACATATGGGCACAGATCCCTATATACCAATCATATGCAGTCACACGAAAGGAAATGATCTAAGTTTATTTAAATATTTTCTATTTCCCATGCAAATATAATCAAAGAATCTCCTAATATAGGGATCGTTCATATATGCCACTAGTTAGAACCACTCCTAGTTCCAAAACATTGTTTTTGAAGACCTCCATGTTGAACACATAAATTTCGATTCATGCTAAATGTCGTGGAACTTAATATATTTGTAATAAATCTAATGGACACTACACGCTTGAACCTTAAAAAAGTCAACTCAAAACCAATACACTCTTGGGCGACCCGTTGTAATTTTGGTAGTGAAGTATTTAGTATAGATTCCCTTGCTTTATAAGTGAGTTGAACCTCATTATATTTACTACTTATAAGTTTCTTAGAGTGCATCAGCTTCGATGTTCCAAAATTGATCTGATCATACCCATGACACTAACAATTAAGATCTCTCGCTAGACTTGGAGACTTGATTTGAATGTCAATGATCTCCATTATGGAAACAAGTGGGATAAGTTGTCAAGAAACTAGTCCACGTCTTTTTGGATAACTAGAAAATATTGTACAATGTGACATATTGTTCATAAGGTCTAGTGGTTTGGAGATTGAGGTTTAAGTGTTGTTCATAAGGTCTAGTGATTTGAAAATTGAGGTTTAAGTGTTGTTCATAAGGTTTAGTGATTTGGAAATTTAGGTTTAAGTGTCGATTACAATTCGAAATCCATCTCTCGATCTAAAATGGGGCTTATGCCTTTTGACTTAGGTGTTGGTCACTAAGTATTTTTGATAGTGCTTGCACCTAAAACCTTTGGAGGTTGTCCTCTTGTGAACACACTAAAAATGAATTGGCAAGTGCCTCTTTCTCCTTCCCACACCTCTATATTTTCTCCTCCAACTTTCCCAAGTGATTTTCCTTACCTCAATAAGGTCACGCCAAAGTGAAAGGACCTATATCAGGATTCACCAAATAATGAGAAGTTTTTCCAGCTCTTTGGTCCGTTTAGTGATCTTTGCTCTCAACTTATTGCCTAGTGCTCATCACAACCCTTAAAAATCTATAAGTAACGATATCCAGATTTAAAAGGAGCCTTCCACCATCTATTTGTTAGTGATACTTGGATCTAAACCCAAAATATCTAGAATGCCAAATCAGTGTATCATAAATTCATATCTTTTGGTCAATACAGAGTGTAATAGAGTGGATTAAGGCCTTTCTCTGCCACTTTTCTTATCTTGTCTACCTCAAGTCCAATTCTTAAAATGCCAATAAGATCAAGTTGGTTTCTTTATGGTAGTGGTCCATGAGAGAATTTATGTTTTGTACAATAGGATAAAACATATCTACAACACTTTGGATTTGTAATGGAAAAGATAATACCATAAAAAGAGAGGTGCAAATTTAAATTAAGGTGTGTATTTTTTTTTGATACTTGTTTGATTTTTATCTATGTATTTTCTCATATTGAATATTCACATTGTTATTTATCTCTTTTATCATATTTATAAATGTTAAATTTTATTTTATTTGAATCCATTGGATGTTAATTGTTTCCTCATAATGTTTGCAATTGAAGATAAACATGGAGTTGGTCAACTATTTTAATGGGCCTCGTTTCCCATTAGACTTTCTAAAATATCCATAGAAAAAATATTCTAAGTTAATACCAAATCTAATATTATTATCAATGGAAAATATATCATTGTCCTTATTTCTATTTGAGGGTTCGACTACAATAGTTCACACTAACACAACTAGGAAATTTGTGTTAATATTTGTTGAAGTGTCTCTGTAATTATTTATTCCATAATCATCAAAACTACAATATTTTTAGTGTAGGTATTTTCCTCTACATTAGATGATATTTTTAGATAATTGGCCCACATTATTACTCTAAGCCCATAGGTCAAATTTCCATATTCTAGTTTCATGCAATGAATCTAAATGTTAATGATAGTGGTTAAGTTGCTCTGAATTATGTTCAATACCTAAAAGTTGTCTATACAACCATATTCCATATGGAACTTTTCCAATTTGACCACCATGAGAAAATCTTAACACCGTTGTATATGAAAATAATGGTAGTCAATACATTATAATTTCTAATCAATTCATGTGTGATGAATTTCTTTCAAGTTTGTAACCTAGGATTTCAAACCTATTGTGGTCAAGGGAAAGGTAGGCACATAATATAAACATTATTTCATGCTAAATCCAATTGAAATATTTTCAACTCCAAGAATGAATATCGGGTTGTGACAAATTTAGATCAGGAAGAATCCAATTGTTATATCCATCTAGTTTTTACTCCCTTTGTCCCTTTCACAATGCATGCAAGGATGTAAAGCACTAATAATTTATGTTTCACTTATATAAAATATATTAGATCATATCTAAATCACATTGAGCGCAATGATCGAGGAAGTCCCTCCTATCACATATCCACTATTTCTTAGTACATTATATGTCAAAGTAAACAAAGATTATTCTCACAATTCGTAGATCACGAAATCCATGTCAAGACATTCCGATCAAGACATCTATATCCCCACCATTAACCCACTTAAGGATTGAAAAGTAATGGATTCTTGATCAAGTATAAAGGACTATGTACATGCTAACATACTATGGGGGAATGGAAGAAAATTCTTGACCATACTCGAAGGTCTTTGAAAGAATTACATTAAAAAATATTAGAAAAGATGGGGTCAATGCTAGAAAATGAAAAGTCAAGGCTTCAACATGTATGCCGTTGAGGTAAGTGTATTTGCTCCATCAAATCTTCAAGCTTTTCTAATCCTTAAATAGAAATAATTGTTTTCGTAGCCATCTCCTTTGAAGAAATTACTCTAAGTGTTAATAGCTAGCTATATTGCATATTGAATAAAAGGATCATTTTCTTGTTGTTTATTTTGTCTTATACCACACTAAAATTGAATAAGTAGCTATAACGATAATTAATTTGATGTGAAATTGTGTAATATATTTTGTGTGTGTCAATTTAATCTGTGTCTAGTGAGTCAATCATTCTAAAAGTAGCTTTTGATTACATGAATGGTAGTACCTCACACCCTCACATAAAATAAATCAAGAAAAATAAAGATAAAAGAACTATGTAGATGTGAGCATGAAAGGTGACATGAGAAAAATGGGTAAAGGAGGAAGAAAATTATAAAATGCATATCAGGAAATTAAGGAATGTCACGAGTACAACCATAATCACAAGATGCAACTAAAATACTTGAGAAAAACTTACATAACAAGTTTTTTATTATCAAATGGATGATAGGCTATAGTTAGTAAATAATATTCAAAGTGATTTATATATGGGGGATATTCAAAGTGATGCATATATGAGGGATCAATCGACTGATGCAGTCCAGATATAATTAAGAGAAAAGAAGGTTAAACTCGTTGATATGCTTGATGCTATGGCTAAGAGACATGCAATTTATGATACAAGAAATATCATCCAAGGAGATCCTATAATTTGTGATGAAAATGAAAGCATCGAGTAAGTTGATGAATGTTGTGATACAGTGGAGCTACTAGAGAAAAATTGTGCAACGTGTGATATAGAGGACTTTATCCAAAGGTTTGACGCAACATGTAATATGGATGAAATAATGAAAAAAGGTGATGCAAATTGTGATTTCAATGACACAATCCAAATGTTTGATGCATCTTATAATACAAAAGTCCCAATGGAGATGAAATATTCTAGTGAGCTAGTGAAATAAATAGTGATTACAGATTAGTTAGAAGGATAAAATCATGATAGAGGTAAATATGAAGATGTAGAACTACAATATCAAGAACTCTCCAAGATGGTTGTAAGACCCCAAGAAGAAATTCCATTCAACAAAAATAATGTGGATTGGAATATAGACAAGAAAAGAAATTTCATATTTTATATTACTCCGAACATATTTAGTTTTTGATTATATGATTTCTTGAAGAAGATAAGAGTATTGATGAAAAGTGTCAAATTGAAGAAGATAAGAGTATTGATGAAAAGTGTCAAATTTTTAAGAGAGATGATCACATGGAGATTCGTTGTTTTGATCCCCACCATTATCTTCATTATAAGAATGCAAATCACTTCTCATAATAATGTCAAGAGAAGAAATTGGTTAAGAGGATACTTGATTACGGATTTATGAATTCCTATAGATAGAATTTGGAAAAAGAAAACTACATTTAGTATACTACCTATGTAAAATAAAGTAAAGACACAAAAAAGAAAAGAACCTGTGCTTCTCATAAAATATTTATTATTATGATAAAATTATATATCCTTCTTAAGTAAAAATTTCATTATTAATTTAATATAAATATGAACATATGAACATATTAAATAAATGTTTTGACACATTGACTCCAATTCTATCTTAAATCATAATTTAATGCATTAATTTATATTGATATTGACAAAATGATTTAGTCCATTGAATTCATTGATATTACATTTTAAAATAGACAAGTTACATTTATTTAAACTAGTATAGATACATCTTAACTATAGATCTACCAATTGTCGAGAGGAATGAAATCTGTCAAGATGAAAACCCATTTTCAGTCTACAAATTAAGGAAGGTTTGCACCTCCATAGACTTGATTCTCTCAAATGTTGTATTCAAGAATTAAGATGATCTATTCTAGTTTTTAAACAACACACTGATAAAATTTTTTTTAATTATAATATTAATTTTAATTTTTAACTATTTTTATATAAATATATAAGGTAGTTGACATTGAATGTTTTTATTTATAATTCACATTCTCCACATCAAACTGTTAATAATTCCTCTCAATATAATAAATGACAAACATATATCCATTTATTGTAATCTCTTCTCCACACACATACATAGAGATGAGTTATTAATTATCTTATTATTATAATTTTAAAAATATTCCATATACATTGAATAAATCAAAATCTCCTCATAAATAGAAATATATATATATATATTTTCTCTCTTCTCTCTGTCTCCTCTCTCTCTCTCTCTCTCTGTATATATATAATAATATATCTCCTAATATATATTCTTATATATCTATATATATTATATATTTATATATTATATATATATATTTGATGCATATTGAAATATTTGACTTATAACTAACATTAAATGTTAGGTCCCTATAATACTAGTGTATTACATCATTGTTATTTTCAGTGTAGCCTCCTTATTGTGATTTTTGTGCCCATGTAGTCCTCATATTGTTATTACTGTGCCCCATAGAAGCACACTATTGTTATTGTTGTGTCGTTAGATTATTATTGTTATGTCAGTTCTGATTATATTGTGACCCCTTAGACTCCTATATATAGAAAGGAGGTTTTTTATTTTGAATCATCCAAGAACTATTCATCTTTGTAATGTAAAGGAGGTCTCCCCATTGAATATGCTAATTTTGAAGTAGTTGATCTATATCTTCTTCAATTTTGTGAGATTCCTACATAACATTGGTATCAGAGGTTTGGATTTTAGGGTTTTGCTTCTTCAAACAGATCATCTTGGCATTTGCACTATAAATTTTTTTTGTACGAGGCTTTAAAAGATGAAATGTTTACTGCGTGGAGCCGAAATCTCATAAAGCTACATGTAAAAATTTCAGATCTTGGTTCTTTATATTTTCAAAGATATGTTCTGAGGAATTTAGGGTTTTTGCAGGCTCCAAAATTCTCTCAAATAGGTTACCTAGGGAAAATCGTCATAAATTTTGTTTTAGGCATTGGATTTGAATTCTGTAAAAACGTGGTTGAAAGTGCACAAACTATAGTTCAAGGTTGAATTTCGATACAATAACACATGGCACTCCATACAACTTCGCTCTACTAAACTAGTCCATGATCATATGTCATTGTGGGAGATTTGGCATAGCTATTTCTTGAAGAACCCAACCTTGGTTTGACTTATGGGGTTAGAAATAAAACTCATAGGGCTACCAAAACACAAAAGTTTATACCTTAGAGATATGAAATTAAAGAGATACAATAGATTCAATATCGAGCTCCTATAAAGTGAAAAAAAGGTGTGTAGTTTTTAAAATTTGCATAAGTTTTGTTTGAAAAATTAGTCTGCAGTGATTCAAAGGGAATATTGAAGAATAATTATCATTAGTTTATGCCTCGAGGAAAGAAAATAGAAACATATAGTAAGAAACTCAAAATCTCTACTACAACACATAAAGAAGAGGAAGAATTGCAACATGATATATCAAAATTATGAGACCAAGTGCAACAAATTTCACTCTCACAAAAACTAACTGAAAATAAGATGGATCATTTGAACAATGGCATGGAAGCTAAGATTAATGATAGATAAGAAAAACGAAAAGGCAACATGGAAGATTTAAAGAAATACATGGAAGGTTTCAAGGAAGGAAGGTTGCTACAAGAAATGCGTCCTAATGGCAAAAATATATTAGACGAAACTCATAATGATAACAAAAGAAATGTTAATCATCATTTCATAGACTCTAATGTCGCATTGAAGACCCACCATATTCCAAAGATCGATACGAGGAAGTTTGATGGCCAGGATCCTGTAACATGGATACTACAGTTTGAGCAATACTTTGATCTCCATAATGTGCAAACACACAAATGGTACACATTGGAGCTTTATATTTAGAACCCAATTAGTTTGTATGTTATCGATGGCTTTTCTCTCATAAAAAAAATCTCACTTAGTCTAATTTTACTAAGGAAATTATAGCACATTATGAGGATACAAAGAGCAACACCTTTGTTAGCCAATTGATAAATTTCAAGCAAAAGAGTTCAATGGTGGAGCACATTGAGGACTTGCAAAAATTGAATATAAGGGTAGATGATATTCTAGAGGAGCATAGGATTGATGTCTTCATAGGTAATTTGAAGGATAACCTCCAACATGAGGTTCAACTTTGGGAACCTAATTTATTAGAGAAGGCATTCAGGTTGGAAGAAAAACTGAATGAAAAATTATGGCAATAACGAAGGCTACCACTCACAACTATGAAGATGGAAGTGTTGTTTCTCCTAGCCTTTGACAAACTACAAGGTTAACACCACTGTTGGGTGTGTGTTATATTCTTTCCATGAATACCCCACATGCAGGGGGGTGGCAACCCCCCTGTATGCTGTGCCGAGTGCAACAGGGGGTGCGACAACCCTCCTTGTCGGGGGATTTGAGGGGGTTGGTTGCCCCGCTTTATGGGGTCTAGGGCAGTGCCCTGAGGAATTTTTTTTTTGGACTCTGTATTAGGTGGGCAGACCTACCTGTGGTTTTTTGCATGTTTTTCACACATGGCTTTGGGCATGATGGTTTTTTTTTCCATGGTATTTTGTAGATCTAGTCAAGGGAACTATGGTTATTCTCTAATCCAAGGTTAATGGATGCTTCGACATGTATATATTTGTATTATAACATTCAATGAAATATAATGAAAAATCAATCTAGTAGTCCCAGTTTTGGGATCTAGGGGAAAATCTCTATGTATATTTGTTTTATGTTTTATGCTCTTGGCATTGTTTATTTTCAGTTTTTTAGAATTCATATACAAGTAATCTATGTACGGGGTTAGAACCTACACTTGGTATCAGAGTTGTTTTAGTTTCAAGTGGCGCCTTTATTGTTGAGGGGTTTTTATCAGCCTTGTAGTAGACCCCATTTAGTGGGAGATCTGTGGGATCGATTCTTATTGTAAAAGAAGATGTTGAGTAGTATAAAGATAGATATCGAGAAATTTAATGGTCAGAGTTTTGAGTTGTGTAAAATTAAGATGGAGGATATGATGGTGGATAAAGATCTGTGGATTGTGGTAGATCCAAGTACTAAACCAATAACAATGTTAGTTGACTATTAGGTGAAGTTGGATTGAAAGGTAAAGAGCACAATACGATTGTGTGTCTGAGATTCAGTATTCTTGAATGTATTAGGGGAAGTTTTGACAAAGGCTTTACGGAATAAGTTTGGGACTTTGTACTAATCTAAGTCTCTAGTGAATAAACTATTCCTATGGAAAAAGCTATATAACCTAAGGATGACAGATTGAGACTTAGTGATAGAGCATTTGAGTGCCTTTAACATTGTGGTAAGCCAGTTATTATTTGTTGACATTAAAATTTTAGATCAAGATAAGTGCATCATTTTGTTGTGTTCTCTACTAGATTAATGGGATATAATGTAGGAACGTAATTGCCTTGTAGTTTGATGAAATAGTCTCATCCTTGTTGTTCAAGGAGATGAGACGAAAAACTATGGAGGGCTAAAATGGTGATTCCTTTTCTATACAATGACTATCCCATAATAGAAACAAAAATAAGTCCTTGACTAGGAGATCTAAATATAGAAGGAGATCTAAATCTCCAGTAAAACCTATAAAGGTGTGCTAGAAATGTGGATTGGAAGGGCACTTGAAAGGGGACTGTAAATCTAAAACTCATGAGAAAAGAAAGGGATATGATGATGCTCCTTCTGTAGAGGAAAAAACAACCTCAAATGAAGGTTTTTATGTGTACTTGGCTTCTTCTTTAGGTAAACATGTAGATCATGAGGCATGGTTGATTGACTCAGGTGCATCCTTTCACTTCACTCCCCATAGAGAGTGGTTCTGTGAGTATGAAAAATATGATGGTGGTGATGTATTCTTAAGGGATGACAAGAAATCTAAAATCATTAGTCATGGAAAATTCAAGTTGAAGTTGCAAGGTGGAAAATTTAGAACACTTTTGGGTGTTCTTCATATTCCTACATTAGCCAAAAATCTAATTTCTGTAAGAAAGCTGGATGATGCAGGTGTAAAATCACTGTTCAAGAAAGATACTTGCAAGATAGTTCAAGGAGAACTGGTATTGATGCAGGGAGTTCGGATTGGAACTCTGCACAAGATTCGGGGTAACATTGTTATTGACGGGTCCAACAGTTTTGTGGTTCTTGAAAGTGGAGCAGAAAATTTAGTGGTCTCTTGAGAAAACACCATGTTATGGCTTGAGAGGCTTGGAAATATTGGAGAGAAAGGCCTTAGAATACTTCATGGTAATGGTATGGTAGAAGGTGTATCTAATTTCTCTCTGGAATTTGATTTCTTTGAAAGTTGTGTATATGGGAAGCAGAATTGGGTGGGTTTCCCCTATGGTGCTAAGAGGGTGAAAGAAATATTAGAGTTTGTGCATAGTGATGTGTTTGGACTTGTGGTGGTTCCATCACTCGGTAAGTCCATGTGTACTATGTATAATTTATAGATGAATTCTCAAGGAATACATGGATATATTTCCTGAGGAAGAAATCTGAAGTCTTTCACAGGTTTAAATTATTTAAGGCTCTTGTGGAAAACCAGACAAAGAAGAAGATAAGGTGCTAAGGATAGATAATGTTGGAGAGCTTTGCAAGAAGGAATTTGAAGATTTATGTAAGAAGTGTGGTATATAATGACAGAAGACTACTCCATACACACCTTAGAAAAATGAAGTTGTAGAATGAATGAAAATGACGTTGATGGAAAGGGAAAGAAGCATGCTCAGTGGTGTCATGTTAGGACAAGAATTTTGGGCAGAGGTGGGAGAGACTGTATGTTACCTGGTCAAGAGATCAACTTCATAAGCATTGGAATATAAGACTCCACAAGAGGTATGGACTGGTAAGAAACTTTCTCTTTCACATTTGAGGGTATTTGAATGTGATACATATGTACATTTTCGAAAGGAGAAAAGAACAATGTTGGATAATAAATATGAAAGGTACATCTTTATTAGGTATAAGGATGGTTTAAAAGGTTATAATATTTGGAAACCAGAAACGAGGAAGGTTGTGTACAATCTAGATGTGGTGTTTTGAGAGGTGAAAGATGTTATTAAACATGAAGTCCTACCAAAGGAACCTGAGAAGATAGAGTTTGAGCTAAAGGAGGAAGAATCAGACTCTATAACATAAGAGGAATCGGAAGATGAAGATCCACAAACTCCATATGTGAGAAGATTAGTTCAAGAAAAAAGACAACCATAAAGGTATAGTCCATCTACTTTCTGTTCAAATTATTCTTTATCTATTAGTGATGATGATCCCAGAACTGTGAGAGAAGTAGTAGATTTAGAGGATGGAAAACTCTGGAAAGAGGCCATGGTTGATGAAATGGCATCTTTGCACAAAAATAAGGCTTTGGATCTGGTCGATTTGTTGCGTGGAAGGAAACCCATTGGTAGGAAATGGGTGTTTAAGAATAAGATGAATATATAAGGTAAGGTGGAGAAATACAAAGTTCGGTTGGTAGAAAAATGTTATTTCGAGGTGTTGGGAATTGATTTTAGTGATATTTTTTCTCCTATTACCAAGGTAGCTTCTATTATATTACTTTTGTCTGTTGTTATTGCCTTTGATTTTGATGTAGAATAGATGGATGTGAAGACATAATTTTTTCATGGGGATCTAGAACAAGAGATCTTCATGAAGAAACCTAAAGGTTTTGTGGTGAAGGGTAAGAGAGAAGTAGTATGCAAGTTAAAAAAGTCTCTATATGGGTTAAAGCAGTCACCAATGACGTGGTATCATAAATTTGATACATTTATATGGGGATTTGGATTCAGCAGAACCAAAGAAGATTACTGTGTGTATTTCAAATTAATTGGTGACTGTGTTATTTATCTAGTCTTATATGTGGATGATATGTTGCTGGTTAGAAATGAAAAAGAAATTATCCAAGATTTGAAGACGAAATTTTCCTCCAAATTCGACATGAAAGATCTTGGTGTTGAAAACTATATTTTGGACATGTAAATTAAATGAGATCAGGAAAAGAGTAAGCTTTGGTTAAACTACAGGAGGTGTGTTGAGACAATACTGTAGAGGTTTAATATGAAGGATAGGAAATTGGTGAAGGTTCTTACTCATGTAGGTGTAAAGTTATCTGTTGCAGAGTTTCCCAAGACACAAGAAGAGGAATAGGAAATGTCTCATGTTCCATATGCAAGTGCGGTCGGTAGCCTAATATATGAAGTGGACTGTCTTAGACCAGACATTGCACATGCAATGAGAGTATTGAACAGGTTTATGTCAAAAACAAGGAAGGAGCATTGGACAACAGTGAAGCGTGTTTTCAGGTATTTGTGTTGCATTAGGGATTATGGTTTGTGCTACCAAGGAAGAACAAGATTGGAAATAGGTTGGGACATCCATGGCTTTGTTGATGGATTAGAGAAGATCTACAAGTGGGTATGTGTTTAACCTATTTGGAGGTGCAATCAGTTGGATGAGTAAGAGACAGTCTATAGTGGCACTTTCAACTACAGAGGAAAAATACATGGAAACCACTCATGCAAGAAAAGAAGCATTTTGGTCGCAGAGATTGTGTTCGAGTATGGGGTTAGTATAGTGAGCTATAAGGATAGACTGTGACAACAAAAGCATAATTTTATTGGCAAAGAACCCTTCTTATCATTCAAAGACAAAGAACATTGATGTTTAACATCACCTTGTGAGGGATATGGTTGAGAATAAAAAGGTGTTGCTGGTAAAGGTGGAAATTTTGAAGAATACTGCAGATGCACTGAAAAAGTCTGTGAGCATTGAGAAGTTCTC
>APFE030141207.1:202956-240074 GCA_000404065.3 Pinus taeda | reverse complement strand
AATGTTTTATTCTCTCGCCATTGTTTATTTTAATTTTTTAGAATTTGTATGTAGATAATTTTTGTGCGGGGTTAAAACCTACAACCACAACAATTGGAAGAAAAAATAATAAAAGGGCTTTGTTATAGTTGTGATAGAAAATACAGTAAAGGTCATAAGTGTGCTGAGAAGAAATTAATTTACATAGATTATGACGAGGAGGAAGAAAAGGAGAAAAAAACATCAAAAGAATAGGATATACACAAGGAACCAACCTCAGAGAAAGAAGAAATTAATCTGACCATATCTTGTAATGCATTGGAAGGAATTACCACTCGTCAAACTCTCAAGGTAGAAGGGCATATCAAGAAAAATAAGGTAATAATGTTGAAATATTTGGGTATTACCCATAATTTTTTTCATTGTAAGATAGCTAATGAATTGAATTTCTTCATAGATCCAACACTAGAGTGTGAAGTGACAGTTGCAAATGGAGGAACCATAAATTTCTCTGGAAGGTGCCATAATATCAAGATATCCATGGGAGAATATGTATTTAATAGTCCAATTCTTTCCATTCCAATGGGTGGTGCTAATGTTGTAGTAGGAGTCTAATGGTTACACTCTTTGCGTAACATATCTTTTAATTTTTAAGAAATTTTCTTGATTTTTTTTGGGGAAGGAAATGAAGTTGAATTAATGGGTATTGCAGGGAAACCAGGAAATATAATCAACACTAATTGCATCACAAATCTTCTAAACAAATAAAAATGAGGCGTAATTTCACAATTATGTTCACTAGAAGTTCAAACATCGAAATCATCTATTTCTCTAGATCTCCAAAAGGTGTTGGGAAATGATTCCAAGGTATTTGAGACTCGCCAAGGCCTCCCACCTATTTGTGATCATGATTATGCTATTCACTTGATTCCAGGAAGTGTTCCTCCAAACATCAGGCCTTACAGACATCCCTATGCCAAAAAGAGTGAAATTGAATGTATGGTTGCAGAAATGCTAGAGGCTGGTATAATTCAACCTAGTCATAGTTCTTTCTCTTCTCCAATAGTATTGTTGAAGAATAAGGATGGATCATGGCACATGTGTCCGAATTGTAGGGAGCTCAGCAAGCTCACTATTAAATATTAATTTCCCATTCCTATAATTGATGAATTATTGGACGAGTTACATGGAGTAATTTACTTCACCAAGTTGGATGTCCGTTCACGATATCATCTACCGTCGATCACACCATATTTAAGAGAAAATTCTAAGGTTCAAGTAGAGGAAGATCAAATTGAGCATCAACAACAAGTTCTCCAACTCTTAAAGGATAACCTCACTTTTGTGCATAATAGAATGAAACAACAAGTAGATCAACATTGCAGTGAAAGAAGTTTTGAAGTAGGTGACCGGGTATTTTTATGGCTATAGCCATACAAACAAATGTCTCTCAAGAAAACTAAGAAGGACAATAAATTATCACCAAATTATTATGGTCTTTATAAGGTGTTGCAAAACATTAGTACTATGGCATACAAATGGGAGCTTCCTGCATCTTCCCAAGTGCACCTAGTTTTCCATGTTTCATGTTTAATGAAGGTTATACGTAACAAGCTCCTAGTTCAAACAATATTACTATAACTTGACGACATAGGAAAAATCATATTAGAACCTGAAGCAGTCAGGGAAACAAGAACACAACTGCTATAAAATCGATTAATTTCAGAGTTTCTCATTAAGTGGAAGAACTTACCTGTTGAAGATTCCACATGGGAGGATGAGAATTTTATAAATAAGCATCCATGACTACTCAAGCATTGACCACAACACTTTTTTCAAGGAGAGGGACATGTTAGTTCCCTATAATACTAGTGTATTCCCTCATTGTTATTGTCAGTGTAGCCTCCTTATTATTATTGTTTTGCCCATGTAGTCCCCATATTGTTATGGTTGTGCCTCATAGAGGCTCACTATTGTTATTGTTGTGCCCTTACATTATTATTGTTATGTTAACTCTGATTATATTGTGAACCCTTATACTCCTATATGTAGAAAGAAGATTTGTCATTTGAATCGTCCAATAATTGTTCATTTTTGTAATGTAAAGCAAGTTTCCCCTTCGAAGAGGCTAATTTTGAAGTCGTTGATCTATATCTTCTATTCATAACATTAAACTTTTTTTAAGTATTATATATCAAATTTATATTAAGAATGAAAGAAATTATGCATTTTTCTTGAAATGGAGAGTGAAAAATATAAGAAATTTTTTAATTTAAATTACCTTTTTTTAATCTATGTAGATTCTATATAAAATCATGTTATTTATTATTGACATTGAAATATTTTATTTATGCCTAACGCTAAGATATTTTATTTATTTATTAATAAGTTTGTGTTTTAAATATTACATGACAAGTGAACATAGAATGAATTACACATCATGTAATATCAATAATATTATTTCTACATGTCATTTGTGAAATCCATATTAAATAGTGAATAAATTACATATTCAAGTCCTACTAAAAGTAAAATAAAAATAAGATGGAAATTTTGGTAATTTATGTATAGAGTTAATTTTTTTTTAATTTATGTTTTTAATTAAAAGATAAGTATTATTTATTATTGTTTAAATGTAATATTACATAACAACATCTCCCTCATATCCTTCATATGAAAATCTAGAAAATACCTGAATAATTTAATAT
The DNA here is from genome assembly GCA_000404065.3 of Pinus taeda. Taxonomy (NCBI): domain Eukaryota; kingdom Viridiplantae; phylum Streptophyta; class Pinopsida; order Pinales; family Pinaceae; genus Pinus; species Pinus taeda. The sequence goes on along the minus strand of APFE030141207.1, from coordinate 237,387 downwards.
AAATAGAATATTAATAAAATAAAGTTATAATCTACAATACAAATATTAATATGACGCCTATAATGTCGAGAATTTCAAAGGAATAAAAAATACACACCTAGTAAACTAATTTTAACTAAATTTAATCTATTTTAATATTTATTATCCTCACATATCTAAAAATACATAGTAAACGCTCTCTATATTGCACTAAATTATAAAATATGTGTATTATGATGAGTACTGTTATAAGCATCTTGTTTGGAATATATATTTTCATAACATGGAGGGGTGTGTATGATTGTATGTACACAAAAACTAGACTAAGGCTATATTCATAACTTATGCTTTGTTGTTGAATTTAATATTGAAAGTGGTTAATAATTGACATAGGACATTTCCAAAAGGATTGAAAAACATACATTATGATTAAACGTTTTGGAATCTGGTGAATGTAAATGGGACCGAAACCTAACCAAAACATTGTACATTATGTTATGCGAAGAACAATGATTTTATGTCCTTTTTTGTGTAGTAAGAATATAAACGATCTAAATAACACAAATAGATAGTCATGTTAACGCTGGGTCATACGTAATTTTAAAAGAAATTCTGAGATGAGATATTCTTAAGTCTTATATGAACATGATATTTGAGGTAGTATTATATGAGGTTAGAGTTCTCTCTATAACCTATTAATTGCATGTCACTTCAAAGTGAGAAATTAAATTCCAAATTAACTAATATTTACATTTAGTTATAAATATATATAATTATAAAAATGTTAGAGAATATACTTTTATATAAGGAATTAGGTTCATTTACAATAACTTGTAACAAGTTAGTGGTGATTGATATGTAAAAGTGTGAACAACTACGGGTTTTGTATCATTATTATACAAATTTATCCATTCTCCTCTACTATAAGTGAGACTGGTAAGTTACTTAAATAATATGTTATTATTTTTAATTTTATTTGTTCTTGAATAAGTGAAACTATTATATGAAATAACACCATTTCATGTAGTATGCATTTTCCAAAACACTACACTTTTATAAGAACAAGTTCTTGAGATATATCTTTTCTTATAAACTAGTCTTACCATTACAAATTGCTTTTATAAGAACAAGTTCTTTTCTTATAAACTAGTCTTACCGTTACAAATTGCTTTTATATTAGAGTACAACTCATTGTCATACGTACGGTAGTTATGCATGGTATATTTGAATGTTTCTAAATGAAAAGTGATGTTATATCGATACCTTACCCACACGAAACATTGACTCAAATTATTGATGTATAGCATAATTCCTTTCGTCTTCTTTAATTATATATTTTTTCCTGCACATGTTCATTCGAAATAATCCTCTCAATCATGCCTCAAATTCAAATTTAAGAGTCTTGCCGAGTAGGAATTTGATTATAGTTATACTCCCTTTTTTTAAAATTGATGTTAGTTTAAATTTTATACAACTTCATTTCTTTCACTATATATAAATTCAGTTAATTGTAAAATCCAGGGTAGAAAACAAGTCATTTCCATCAATATGGATATATCTTTAATAAGTTAGAGTAAAATGACCAAAATATAAAATCAATATCCATATTAAAGAATATAATATATATATAAAAATAAGAATTTTTAATAAAATGAAAATTATTTAGAAAGTATTTAGAAATAATAGAGAAAGGTTGTTTGTTTTATTTTCTAAGTTTAGATCTAGATCCATTTTTCTAGGAGATTATTGTGATTTCTTTAACATAATATAACAATTATAATTGTGTATATGTAATTACTTAATCAATAAACGCAACATTGTAGCAACCTTAGGTGTTGCTCACCTAGAGCTGTGGGTTTCATTCTAAATTCGAATTGTCTTCCTATAGTTTTTAGTTGGTATCAGAGCGAGTCGCTGAAGCTGAGGGTTGTGAGGCTTGTGCTAAGCATGCATGATGGTGTGGTTATTGGGGTTGTTTGTCACTGAGAAAATTGTTGAAGTTGCTACGTGAAGGTTAAGCACTGGAGCTAATTAGCGGAGTTGTCGAATTCATTAGCTGAACTAGTTTACTATTCATGGGATGGACAATATTTATGCATCTCGTATTTACTGAACGATTTTACTATTCATTGTATGGAGAATTTTAATGTATCTCGTATTTACTATTATAATGCATTGCTATATGTTCTTAACATTTTAAATTTTATTTTCTTCCTCGTTGTCTCTTCATTTTACGTTTACAAGAGAGAAACCAATAAGGCATTCAACAATGGCCACCATGACCATATGTGTCACGCCCCCAAGCCTATAGTAGTCTTCCAACTGTGCTAGGTGAGGTGTGGCACCACCGAACACTTTCTTTTCACCAATACTTATGTTCATGGACTACGCCTAACCACTTATCCTACTTAGTTTGTGTTTCTCAACCAAGTAATATTAATGTTCCTTTATACCAATGAACACCCATACACATTCATTAACATTAGCAGTTATACATGAAGAACACAATTGCACAGTATAAAGGGAGGGGCAACTCTTTGAACAATAAGTCTACTCGATAATATATTATACAATCTTTCACAATAGTTACAATGCTTTACAAGTATACTTGGAAACCCCAAGTTTCATACTTAGCGAAATTTACAATCTTCAGAAAAACTCGATTGCCTAGCTCATCGGCACCTCCGCACGACTCACCAACCCTTTGTTCACCTTGTCGCACGATCGTGTTGTTTGCCCAACTTGGGTGCGCCTCCAAGTCGCCACACACGGGCGCCTCTACACGAGACACACCTCCATTCACAATCTCAACACTTCACCAAAAGTCACACCGTGCACACTTGCACGACGAGCAGGCGCCCACCTGAGTCACCCAAGAACCCGTGCCAAGCCGTTGCACAAACTGGGCATTCACCAACATTTCACCATCGGGCACTCCCACACATCACTAGGCGCCACACTCGTGCACACCTCACTCCAACCGGTGGGTGACCCTACACGTGCCCTTCACCCAAAACTAAGATTAACAGGCGCATCTCCTAAATTGCGCCTTCCTCTTGCTGCGTGCACCTTTAGATATGCACACTTCTTTTACATGAGCGAAGTCGTTGTTGTTTTTTGAGTGATGAGCGATGTCCAAATGAGCTCATCGCATGTCTCGTTTATACGGGTGGCAGGGTGAGTTGGTCTCCCTGGTCGACTCGTCCTCCACGCCTTACGCACCCACACTTCATCACAATTTACCCCGTCGGCTTTATGTCCAAGTATGGTCGGCCTCCATAAGTTTTAACCCATGCCTCCATGCATATAAATCCAGCTTGCCCTCCTATCTATGCACTCGCATTATAATGGCATCGTGTCATAAGTCTGAGATCGCTCCTTCATCATTTCACACTGTTTGTTCAACCTCCAACTGCGTGCTCTTCGTTCAGTCGCAGTTGCACTTCGGGCGGAACCGTTCAAGGATTGTAGGTCCTTACATCCTTCTCCACCTGATGTCATTTTCGTCCTCGAAAACATACCATCCTAGTAGCCATCCACTAAGATCAACAATGTCTCTCTCATCCTTGGCCCATGATGTCAACTCCTTCACATACTGCAAATATCCCTACAACATATGTAGAACTCCCGTCTCTGCCATGTGTCGTCCTCACCCTATGAACTATCCTCCTCATCTGCCTGATGCCAACATCTCTCTGTGTGCTTCCGGACCCCATGTTTGAACTAGTTGGGTAGCTAATCCAACTATCATGCTCAAGCCATGAGAGTGAACATCCTTATGCCTTCACCAGTCTATCTCAGATTCTACCACATCCTAGACTCACCAAGAATCTGACCATCCTCAAGTCCATGGAAACTCCATCCTATCTGCAACATGTCATGATGTGTGATGCCAAGCCATGCCTGCACCATTTGTCATACCTGCTCAACCTGTTTTAAGGACTCACTACCATGGGCATTAAACAATGAGCCCCATCTTCTTCCCCATCTAAGAATATGTGGAGGGAGTAGAGCCTGAAGGCTCACCCTCACTAATCAACTCAATCCACCTGTCAGGATCCTCTATCTCCATCCTCTGTATATAAGTGACCCGATCCTCCTCTCGGACATTCGGCCTCACATATGCCTCATCATCATCATCATCATCCTCAACCACTTCTAGCCTTCTTGACAAATCCAAGATACTATCTGAAAGAGTCCTGATTACCAACGACTACTCGGAAAGCTTTGTCTCAACCATGGACAACTGCTTACTCATATCCTCCATCTGCTTCTCATCCTCCATTTGCATTACTTCCAACTTACAATCAGGCTTTGTCACTCTAATGGTTGGTACACCAATGGGTACATCTTCCATTCCATCGTAAATGTATAGCCTCTTCAAATGTGGAACAATCATAGCATCGAATTGTTTCATGAATTCCATTCCCGACACAGCTTCATAGTCGTCTATCCGCACTATAGTGAAGTTGACCTTCCCTGTCCACTCACCAAGTGTTGTGTCCACCTTTTTAGCTACACCAAGAACACACTCAGGAGGAGAATTGACGGTCTTCATCTATGCCCTTCACCGGTACAAATTTCAGCCCAATCCTTCTCGCAGTATCTTCTCCCATGAAGTTGTGAGAGGCCCCACTATCCACCGTAGTGAGTATATCAGCATATCCAACCTCCATCCGAGCATACTCCAACTTGTTCCTCTCAGGATCCCTCCAAGAGATCACCTCTCTAGCAGCAACAGCACCAAGTATCTGCATCATCCCCACAAAATTTTCTTCATTCTTCGTATTAGATTGTGCAATCACAGCCAGTTTCGATCTAGTAGGAAAATTCTTCACCGTATGTGGTTCAACACATATCCAACACTTCAAGTATTTCTTCATCTTCAACTTATCATCCGATTTCGAAGCATCCTCTTTCTTTTTATCTTTCGGCTTGTCGGACTTCTTCTTCCTATCATCAGAAGTCTCATCATAATGCTCCACCAACCTGTCCACAGAAGTAAAAGTTTCTTCAAGTGTTCTAATCCTCTTCCTCTTCACTTCATTGCGTGCCCAAGGCTTCAATTCAATGATGAAATTGAACACCTTGTCCCTCTCTGCCATGTTAGGAAGTTCCAGAACCACACTTGCAAACTCCTGCTGATATGTCTGAAGGTTCCCTGTCTGCTTTATGAACTTTATCTTCATCCTTGCTTCCCACGTTTCATCCTGAGGACTCAAATGGGTTTGCAAAATTTTCTTCATTTCATCCCATGAAGTAATGTCGCTAGCACTGCCGTTGCAAATCTGATCCATCCATCTTCGCCACCACATCTTAGCATCCTTTGTCAAGAAATAAGCAGCTACCTTGACCTTCATCTCATCATTAGATAGACCCAATCATTCCAAGTATTGCTCCATGTCCCATAGAAAGTTTCCAAGAGTCTTTGCACTCTTTGTACCATCGTAAGATTCTGATTCTTTGACTTTCACATGAGGCACTCCTCCACCTGAGTTATGCCTCACGGCCTTCTTCAACACCACGATCTCATCTCTGGCTTTGTTAAGAGATTTCTGCAAGTCCACGATCTCTGCAAGACCTCAGTCCCTTGCCTCTTCAACCTCCTTGACCCTTAATTCAAGTTGTGTACACATAAGATCAGTGTACTCCTGTTGAGTCCGGAGTTCATCAAGCTCTTCCCTCATCTTCGAATTGGCCTCTTGATCTCTCTCGATCAATTCCATATTGTTAGTCCAGAAGGATTCCATGTCCTCCATCTTCTCCAACACTTTTTCAATGAACCCAATAGTAGTGTCCTTTGCATCATGACTAGACCCAGCCTGAGATTCAGCTGCCATTGCTAACATCTTCCTTCTTTGCAATCTAGTTTCGACCATCCAACAGCTTCACCAAGATGCCTGCAACCTAAACCAGCCCTTGTTCCACTTGTGTGTGAAGTAGCTTCCTTCACCTGCAAGTACTTTCTTCAATATCACCAATTCCAAGTTCCAACCAGCTCCAACCGAGCTCTAATACCAACTGTCACACCCGCAAGCCTACGGTAGTCTTCCAACCATGCTAGGTGAGGTGAGGCACCACCGAACACTTTCTTTTCACCAATACTTATGTTCGTGGACTAAGCCTAACCATTTATTCTACTTAGTTTGTGTTTCTCAACCAAGTAATATTAATGTTCCTTTATACGAATGAACACCCATACACATTCATTAACATCAGTAATTATACATGAAGAACACAATTGCACAGTATAAAGGGAGGGGAAACTCCCTGAACAATGAGTCTACTCGATAATATATTATACAGTCTTTTACAACAGTTACAATGCTTTACAAGTATACTTGGAAACCCCAAGTTTCATACTTAGCCAAATTTACAATCTTCGGCAAAACTAGGTTTCCTAGCTCGTCGGCACCTCTGCACGACTCACCAACCCTTCGTTCACCTTGTCACATGCTCATGTTGTTTGCCCAACTTGGGAACACCTCAAAATCGCCACACACGGGTGCCTCTACCCGAGACACACCTTCGTTCACAATCTCAACACTTCACCAAAATTCACACTGTGCACACTTGCACGACATGCGGGCGCTCACCTGAGTCACCCAAGAACCCATGCCAAGTCGTCGCACAAATTGCGCGTTCATCAACGTTTCATTGTCAGGCACTCCCACACATCACTGGGCGCCACACCTTTGCACGCCTCACTCCAACGAGCGGGCAACCCTACCCGCGCCCTTCACCCAAAACCAAGATGTGCGTTTCACCTTTGTGCGGCCTTGCCCAAGAATGGGCGCATCTCCTAAACCGCGCCTTCCTCTTGTTGCATCCACCTCTAGATATGTGCACTTATTTTACATGAGCAAAGTCGTTGTTGTTTGTTGAGCAATGAGCGATGTCCAAATGAGCTCATTGCATGTCTTGTTTATATGGGTGGCAGGGCGAGTTGGTCTCCCCGGCCGACTCGTCCTCCACACCTTACGCACCCACACTTCATCACAATTTACCCCGTCGGCTTTGCGTCCAAGCATGGTCGGCCTCCATAATTTTTAACCCATGCCTCCACGCATATAAATCCAGCTTGCCCTCCTCTCTATGAACTCGCATTATAACGCCATCGTGTTGTAAGTCTGAGATCATTCCTTCATTTTTTCGCACTATTCGTTCAACCTCCAACCGCGTGCTCTTCGTTCAGTTGCGATCGCACTTTGGGCGGAACCGTTCAAGGATTGTAGGTCCTTACAATATGGATCTAATAATGGTGGAACGTCTTGGTCTGCCTTTGGATATCAAAGTTGTGCATGTGGAAACAAGAAACAGAGTATGGAGATGTTGATCCTGACTAGTCAAGGGAAATAGATACACAAAACAGCATGGTATTTGGTGAGGAATCAAATCAACTCAACTCGTGAGGTGTCCTTTGATTTTCAATATAGTGCCGCGAGACTTTACATGACGCCCACGGTGCCAGAACTAGAGCTAGGGTGTAACTATAGGGCAGTTCCATCAGTTGTATGTTTACATCCATGAGGATAAGTGTGCACTGTTTTAGTGTTGAGCCTCAGAGACCTGGTCATTGATCGACGTGTCCAGCAAAGTTCTGCAAAAGAGTCTCCATTCTCTTGGCATTGGAAAAGAAAGCGTTAAAGTGGTGGTTGGGGCTGGGGTGAGTAGATATTCCCATAGAGAATTTTGAGCGTGGGTTGAGGAGAGTTTTTCAGATAGCTCAGTTCAGGCAACAGTTCAAATCGACCAGCTGCAGATCCATGTCATTGTGGCTATCGGATAAAAGAATGGTGAATCCATTTATATTTGTTCAGCGCATCCTATAGCAACCTACATTGAAAGAGGGGAAACTTCTGAAGGAAAAATTCTTGGATACCCTCCTTCGAAAATTGTGTTGCACCCCTCCATCAGAAGTGTTGCATCCCTCCATTGGAAAATGCGTCGGCGGTGGCATGGTTGGAGTACATGATGTTTTTTGAAAGCCCATGAGTAGTGACTGATTAGAGAAGTTTTTTTTTCTTTGAAAGAATTTAAAAAGAAAATATCTTTCGAAGCCCATATTTAAAAAATAAAAAGGGGGAGGAGGTGGGCCACTTTCACATATTTTTAAGGGAAACAACTATTTAAGGTAGAGGATTTTTTGTTTGATAATTGAGCCCTAGTAAATTTTTTTGAAGGCGTTGGAAGTTATCCTGAAAGACATTCGAATAAAATCACAAATCCACGTAGAGAGACATACTTGAATGAAACTAATCGTTTGGATGGCATGAACTATGTGAACTAGAAATTGAAGTTGAGGACATCGTTGGAAGCTTATGGCACCTAGATAAAAACTTGTTACAAGCCGAACAATTGCAGTAGTTTGGGACTAGAGAAGTGGGAAAATAAAGCAAAGGTATTATTAAAGATGTATGTTAGAGATAATGTAATCCTTTATCTTTATGATTATCACACCTATAATGTGACTTGGAATGCATTGAAGGAGTTGTATTAAACTAAGAATACAAATTGAGCCCTAATTTTAAATGTTAAGCTCCTATATGTTAAGATGGAACAAATTGAATATGTTAGTCCCCTTATTTCTAGAATTAAAAATTTAAAAGATAAGTTGGGACATATAGGAGAATTAGTAACCGCTATTGATCTTGCGACAATTACTTTAAATGTAATGTTAGAGGCCTATTATATGTTCTTTATAGATCTTGGAGCAAGGGAGAAAACACCAAACTTTGGGGAACTGATAGGTATACTCATGCAGGATGATAACAGGTGCAAGAATTTGAAGCCTCATAATCTAGATTTAGCACTTGTGGCAAAGAAGAAATTTTTCAAAGGGAAACAAGGAGGAGAAAGTAAAAGTGGAAGCTCATCTCAGAAAGGACATTTCTAAAATCAAATCAAGGTATGTCATATGTTAAAAATTACTTTGGAAGGAAATGTTTTGATTGTGGTAGAAGTGGGAATTTATCAAGAGAACATTATAAGAAAAAAAAGTGTTGAAGCTAGGAATAATAAACGCAAAAGACATTTAGGTCATTTTGAAGGAGAAGGCCTAAATTGTGATGTCAAAAATCTTATGTTTTTTATGTCTAATGTTGCATTTTTTGTTGAAACAAATGATGTTAATGATGGTTTGTGGACTCTTGAGCTTTGATTGATATGACGTGCAATAAGGACTGGTATGAAAGGTCAAGGAAATAAGCAATGGTGGGAGCATCTATCTCGGTGATGATCATGCACATCAGATCATGTGATATAGAGATATTCTAGTGACGTTACCAAATGGTAGTGTCAGGTGCATTCATAATGTTATGTATATGCGTGGGATCAAAAAAAAATTGATATCTGCATCTACAATTATAGATAAAAATTTGAAGGTTGAATTCTTCAAAACACATTGCATAGTGGGAAAACATAATTGAAAATAAAATTATAAATATATAGCATAATATATTCGTTAACATGGATATTCGAAAACATAATTGAAAATAAAATTATAAATATCATTTAAGGGTCAATGTAGAGACAAAATAGGCATTTAGATAAACGAAACCTAACCAGATACCATACTAGTCACACTAAAATAGTTTAAAATTAGATAAGATAGATACTTGAGCTAAAACATATAGCTCTAAATTAATTATAGCCATGTGTTATAGCATAAACAAATTACAGAGTAAAATTTTGATAACCAGAACATTCTTGCCAAGAAGGAGAGCTTAGAACACACATAAAAACTAACACGTCATCATATCGAGTGGCTTGAAGTATTATACGAATACACTAATTAAATATTATTACCAAAATTCTAGTATATATCAATTACAATGGTTCCTTAAGATATATAAATATAAAAATCGAGACTAGACTTGTGTCGGTGGCAATTGTACTTAGAGTTCCAAGACCCTATCCTATGAAACCATGGCTATAGTCACACTTAGAAATTTAAACTAAACATGTGTAGCTTTTACAAAACTTAGAGGTGGACTATGTGATGCTGACACCATAGGAAAAAAATTGAAGGAAGTTGAGACCACGAATGGTCGACCTAAAAGGAACGAAGGAGTGAATTACACAAAGAAAGAGTGGAAAGGAAGAAAAAATCCATTTGAAGGCAGCGAAATCTGGTAGTAAGTGTACTTGGAAGAGATGATAAGGTATATTAAAAGAAAAAATATTGTCAAAGACAAACTCAAACATGGGAGGTGATTGATAGTGGGTGTTATCACTCATACAGAGGGAAATATATATATATAATATGATATATATAAGATTATATAGTACTTGGAAGAAAGCCATGTTGAAACCTTATGGAGCCAAAGAAATATAATTAGAATAGAAATGGTTAGTTTAATTGCAGTATGGTCAAGCACCATACCCAAATTTTGGGTGTGACAGAGAAATAAGGAAAAAAAAATGAGATATATAGCACCTCATGTGGAAGGTCCAAAACTCTAGTTGAATGCTCCTCGATGGCTCTTCACTGAGTCGCTGGATCTCAAACCCATTTCCCTAGAAATGAAGTTTAAAGCAAGCCCAGTTCATTTAGAAAACTCCAGTGAGGAGACACCTTGAAATCGAGCAATATAAAGACAGATAAACAAAAAAAACAAGAAAAGGAAATTAAAAATTACGTAACAATTTTATAAGGACAAAGGGCCCTGATTTTGTTTTCCTAGAAACTCAAACTTACTCATGTGCCTGTAAAACAGAGGAATAAATAGAAAAATTGTAATGGAATGCCTGTAGAAGGTGGTTTTTTCTTCTAGTACAAATAAACCCTTGAACAAACAATTATTCCTTGTGAACCCAGGTCTATGAGCTTCCATATGTCCAGTATCACCACGATTTTTCTACTAGGGTCTCGAATAGGTCATAACTAGAGCCTTGGAAAGAAAATAAAATTGAAACACTCATAATACTAGCCAATCATGAGCGTGAATATTAAATATTTAAGAGAGATAGTCTATTTATAAAATTAGAGGGAAGAAAAAAACGAAAAAGAACAAAAATGTCCAACAATGCTTGAGGGATAAGAAATGCAAGTGGGGTAGTTATCATTGTTGTCATATAGTAGCTACCTTCAGTTGACTCGAACTAGAGCATCATGATTTTTTCCTTAGATGGAGAGACACTCATAGCTATCACAGGAACACATTGCAAACAGAAAGGTGGAATGAGGGGAGTATGCCATCAATCAAGGTTAGTGTTTGGGGATCAATCCCGAGGAATAATTCAACCCTTAGATTAGAAACCTATCACATATACCATTGAATGGGGATTGTATGGCATTTCACATGGTGATCATGTGATGGAGGGAGTGACTGCGAGTGAGAAGTTTCCATGTCTCATCTCAATAAGGGCAAATGTACCATGTGTGCCATGAAATAAACAAATAAGCTATTATCCCTATGAAAAACATATTTTCGTTGTTCCTAAGAACCCTTATAATATGGTGGCATAAACATTGATATAGCAACCTTAGTTCTATATGGAGTGGTATAGTAAATTTCCACCCACCCTTGTATGACAACAATAATGCGCACCTTAGCACAAAAAAACATAAGATTTGGATAGCACTAATTTCAATTATAGGGGACTTGAAGAGGGTAAGGTGTATATAAAGGACACACATTTTAAAAATTGTCTTAGGATCTTAATAACCTAGACATAGGAATTAATCCAATTTTTTTCATTGTGTGGAACCCTAGGGAATGAATAAGACTTTAAATATAGATTAAAGTAGACGACCAAATCATATATCAAGGTACCAATGTCCACAAGAGGTTTATGCATTATTGTATATGATATTCATTATTTATTTCAAAATAATATGATTAGGAGTATGATATGTGACATATGGTATCAAATCCACTAGTTAAAAATTATGCTTGAAAGAAACCATTATAGTAATAACTACATATGGGTAGAAATGAAGGGGTGAATTAAATATTGATTTTCTAATACTAGTTCGTGTTGACTATAAGGTATTCAAGTGAAGAAAACCATCATAAAATTGCAGAGAATCCCCATCCACCTATAGCAGAAGGAGATGAATTATATATAGAGTTGGGGAATGATAATACCCCACCAACATCCCATTTTATGGATACTATCAAAAATTTGTAGTAAGAATTAGCTCACCTTAGAAATAACAATGAACACATGATAAAGTACAGTGAAGAGAAGGAAAGAAGGATAAGAGAGTTGACTAAAAATTTTAGTTATAGAATAATAGAGCGAGAAGCATTGGAGAGAAAGAGTGTGGAGATGGAATTAGAGAAGTCTTAAAGTGGAGGTGATTCATATAGGACTTCTCCAAAAGGGTGGAGCTACAAGGGGAGTTTAGGAAAATAAAATCCCCTAGTTTTTATGGGGAGAAGGAAGAGGATGAAAAGGCTTGGCTCATGAACATTACCAAGTATTTCCATTTTTATGAGTATGAGAGCAATTTAAAAGGTAGATTGACCATTTACCAACTGCAAGGTAAATTTTCCCTCTAGTGGGAAGAGGAAAAGACAATAAATACCTTGGAGGAGAGAAAATTTTCTTAGAGGAATTCCAAAATACATTTCCAGTCTCGATATCGAAATGAATAGTATTACGATAATAGAGAAAAGAAGTTTCATAAATTAAGGCTAGGGAAGTTAACAATGGAAGATTTGGAGGCTAAATTTACCAATTTGTTGGAGTATGTCCCTTATATTTAAGAGGAGATAAGTAAGATACAATGATTTTTGAACTGCCTATAATCTCATTACAAGGAAATAATTGAATTTGACAATCCTAAGACAATGGATGAGGTATTAAGGAAGGAAAGATTATGCTATCAGTAGCTCAAGGATAGGGGTGAAGTCTTAAAAACTTAGCAAGGTAAGGACGAAAAAAAACTACAATGGGATAAAAAACACATGAACTTGCGTATCTTAATAATTTTGGGAAGTACCATCAGTGGAAGTAATTCAGCGAGGGAAGTTTAAATCAGCTAGCCCAATCTAAAACAAGGTCCAAACCGATGGATATGAACAGTAAAAATACTAGTGGGGTCAAGGAGAGAGAATCGTCGAAGACCTGGGGGTGTGGTCAACCACATGTATTGAGAGACTACCCACATAATCTTAGATCCATATGGAATATTCAATATTTCCACGAAGAAATAAGTGTGAATGACGTAGCCAGAAGCATCCCTAGGAAAGTTGTCACACTAGAAGATAGACAGGCTAAGCACCAATCTACGATGCTCAAGATTGAAGGTACCATTTTAAACTAATTTGTTTCTATTTTAATTGATCTAGGGGTTAGTTTAATTTACCTTAGCCCCAAACTAGTGGAAACATGCTAATTAAAAAATGAAAAATTTAAGAATGCACGGTTGGTACAGTTAGCAACCAGTACAAAAAGAAAGGTAAGCATCCAATTAAGACAATGTTGCATCGAATTAAATGGTTGTTCCACAAAAGTAAATTTAAATATCCTTCCTTTAGGTTCTTATGATGTATTAATATGCATGGATTAGTTGGAGAAATAGGGAGCCAGTATAAACTATTTAGAAAAAATAGTAAGTTATGTCAGTCAAGATGGGAAAACCTACTTAATTAAAGGTATACCCAAATCAATATTAGTTAGACAAATATAAACTTTACACCTAAAAATGAGTGCAAGAAAAGGGTTTCATTTATATATGGTGCATGTAGAAACAATGAAACAATAAACAAAAAATCAAAATTTAGAAACACTACCAATCATTAATGAATTTCAGGATGTTTTTCCAAAGGAAATCGAATGTTTAGCTCCCATGAGAGACATAGATTTCTCCATTGATATAGTACCAAGTGAAACCCCAGTATCTACCACTCCTTATATAATGAGTATATTGTACTTATTAGAATTGAATATGTAGTTACAAGAATTACTAGATAAGGGCTACATTAGACCCAATCTGTCACTGTGGGGGTCTCCTATGTTATTTGCCAAGAAAAAATATGGCACATTCAAAATGTGCATTGATTATCGATAATTAAATAATTTAACCTTAAAAAATAAATACCCATTTCCATGTATTAATTATCTGTTCGATCAAGTGAGAGGGGAAACCATATTTTCAAAAATTTATTTAAGGACCAGGTATCACGAGTTGAGAATAAAGGATGCAGTCATTCATAAGACAACTTTTCAGACAATATATAGTCACTAATAATTTGAATTGTTACCATTTGGTCTTACTAATGCACCAACAAACTTTAAGTGCTTAATGCATAATGTCCTTAACAAGTACCTTGATAAATTTGTGCAAGTATTTATAGATGACATTTTTGTGTATTCCAAGAATTCCAAATAACACAGGGAACATATGAGATTAGTGTTTCAAACTTTAAAGGAAAATAAACTATATGTTAAACTTAGAAAATGTGATTTTTGTAAGGATGAAATGCAATATTTGGGTCATGTTATTTGAAAGGAGGGACAATCTATTAATTCCTAAGAAGGTTAGGGATATTTTTAATTAGCCCACACCTAAGGATGTGTTAGCTATCTACTCATTCATGGTAATCATAGAATATTACCAAATATTTATAGAAGGATTCTCTAAACTGTCCTACCCTATTACATCCTTACAAAAGAAGGGAATACAATTTTAGTGGAAAACCAAATGTGAGGAAAGATTTGATAGATTGAAATGCTTACTTACAGTGGCACTTATTCTATAGATTGCAGATCTAAATAAAGAATTTATTGATTGCAAAAATGCTTTCTCGGAAGGGTAAGGAGTATTTTTAATGCAGGAAAATTTAGTAGTAGCTTACGAGTCTAGGAAGATGAAAACACATGAAAATAATTATGCAGTATGTCATATAGAGTTGGTTGTTGTAATACATGCTTTAAATATGTTGAGGAACTACCTATTAGGGGAAAAAATTACTCTTGTAACATATCATATCATCTTGAAATATTTTTTTAGTCAACGAGGTCTAAATGCTAGAGAGTCTAGGTGGCTATCTATTATTAGTGAATTCGAGTTTGACATTAAACACATAAAGTAAAAAGGAAATAAAATTGCAGATGCATTAAGAAGACATGAACATGTCATAACGAGGGTATCTGTTAGCAGTATTAGTACATATTTTGTAGAGAAGATTAAAAAATCCAATATAGGAAGACCATAAATGCCTAGAAATTCAATAGAAATTGCAACAAATAGAAATTTGAGGTTATGCAGAAAATTCTGAAAAAATTTTAGTCTACAAAAATAGATTGTATGCCCCGAATTTGAGTGCTTTAAAATAAACTATATTATATGAATATCATAAGAAACCATATGTGGGACATCATAGATATCAAAATATTATAACAATATTAAGGAAATAATTTTTCTGGGCAATCATGAAAAAGGAAGTGGCCGAGTACTTATGAAAATGTTGAGAATGTCGGCAAGTGAAGGTGGAGCACCAAAACCTTGTTGGGTTGTTAAATCCACTTCCCATTCCTTAATGGAAATGGGAAGTAATTTCAGTGAATTTTATTACGATATTGCCAAAGGATAAATGACAAACTGATTTTTTTATGGTGGTGGTGGATAGTTTAAGAAAGGAAGCACATTTCATACTAGTACAATCTACTTATGGAACAACACAAATTCCCAACTTTTTTATGAAAGAGATTTTCTAATAACATGGAGTATCGAACATGATAGTGTTTGACAGGAATTCCATATTCACTTCCAAATTTTGCAGAGCCTTATTTTGAGGCATGGGGACACAATTAAACTTTAGCACTACATACCATCCCCAAATAGAGAGAACTAATCATATTATGGAAGAAATGCTAAGGATTTACATCATGGACATACCTACAAAGTGGGAGGATTTTCTGCACTTAGTAGAATTTGATTACAACAACAGTCACCAAAACTTAATAAAAATGAGACCCTTCGAATATTTGTATGGAATAAAATGACACACCTCTCAGATGGAGTCATCCCAAAGACAGGATAATATTAGGTCCATATTCATTAGATGAAATGGAATACGTGGTGCAGGAACTTAGAGAAAACATAAAAATTGCACAAGATAGGAATAAAAATTATGTTGATAAGAAGAGAACTGATCAGAAATTCAATATTGGAGACCATGTTTATTTAATATAGAAACCAAGAGAAGATACCTTCAGAACTGGAATCTATACAAAATTGGCACCAAGATCTTGTGGGATCTTTCATATTTTAGACATAGTTGGACTAGTAGCATATCAACTGGCATTGCCCAACCATATTAAAGTACACAATGTTTTTCATGTGTCTTTGCTAAAGAAATACGTCCATGATAATTATCACATAATTGATTGGAATTTGGTATAAGTAGAACGAGAAGGTGATTTCCTGGCAAACCCATTTCACATCTTATATTGGAAAGAGATCCTGCTCAAGAATAGAGTCGTCGCTCAGATTAAAGTGAAATGTAAGAAATCTACACCTGAGAAAGCTACTTGGGAGCTACAATATAAAAACAAGAGACCTATCTGACAATGTTTCAAAAGTAAATTTATTGAATCATGAACACCTAAGACAATGTTGAATAAAGGGGGGGGGGGGTGGGGGAGATGTAATGCACCTCTATCTTTATGTCAATGTAGTGCTATATTTAGACTGAATTATTTGTAGAGTTGACGATGGGAAAGCCATGATTATTTGGAATAAATATGAACAATAAAGTATGATGATGTATTAAATAAGTTTTATTAATAGATGCAAAATAACTAGAAAGTAATTGGGAAAAAAGCACTAGAGTAAAGAGATTCGTATCAAATTTGGAAAATCATCCTTGATGGATAGGAGAATAATAAATCTTCCCCAAAAAGGGATGCTAAAAATCCTTAGGAGGTAACAGATAAGATTTAATGATATGGGAGAGAAAAGTCTATTAAATCACTTAATTGCATAAATATGCTAAGTATGGGTGGATTAAAGTGCTCTGGGAGATAAAGGTGGGATTTAAAGAAAAAGGAGTAAACACATTTTTTGAAAGGAAAGGAATGAAATCCTAGGAAAGTTGGCTAGCAGACCCAAGAAAAGCGGGACGCTACTAAGGAACAAGTTTCTAGGGAAGTAAATGTATAAAATACATTATCTTGGAATCAAAAGAGGTTGTTGATTATTCAGAAATCCTATCTCAACTCGGGGGGAAATGGAGGTTGCAGTTCATGGTCGAGAGGAAGGTGCGGATTCCAAAGAAAATTTCCCAGTAGCAAACACAATTTGAAAGTATGGTACACAGATTATTCATGGCGAATTAATTGGGTTGTCAAATGGTTAGAATAATTGCATTCATGTGACATATGAGTTATTAGTTATTAATTTGGGTTACAATTTTTGTTATATAACAAGAGAAAAAAATGTTGGAATAGGAACAGATTTTTATATTATTCATTTATAATTATCTCATGGCATAGAGGTGTTTGAAATATGATGATCATGGTGAAGGAATGTGGTCTAGTTCTTATAATAGTAATTTTTAATTTTCTCATGACATATATGAAATCAAAAAACAAAATCAAACTACCTTAGGTAACGAAATGTTCAAAAAGGCATACATAAATCTATCAGGTGCAAAGAACAGTAAATTAAGAGGTGAAAGGATGACCTTAACTTTGATACTTAGTGAAACAAATATGAGATATGGATTTTCTTCTTATGGGTAGGAAAGTTCAAGTACTATTGGATAGTTTCTCAATTAAGATCCACAATTGTTGAAGTTCTGGAGCATTGACACTACCTTATAAACAAAAACAAATCCTCAAACCGATTAGGAACATAGAAATATAATAGGGTTTGACTCGAGAGTATGATTCTTTAGATTGTGCAAAGTATAAAACAATATTAGGAAGACTATTGTAGGTAATAATAATATTAAATTAACCATAGGTATAGGCATCAAATATTTTTATATGGGTTAGACTATTTAGTCACCAGAGGTGGCCGTTTTCAAATCTAAGATTTTCTGGTAGGATAAAGACAATGAATTGTTAATGGAAAATGTTCATAGAAGGGGAGAAATATTATACCAACCATAACACAATGAACATTTCAGAAGGATTGGAAAATAAACCAATACAAAATCCTTTAAGGGATCTACATTATATCCATGAATAACGAAATATTAAAAATTGAAATAAAAATAGCCAAAATTGAGAAAAGATAGCAATTTAGACAAACTAAACCCAACAAGTTACCATACCAGTCAAACTAAAATAGTATACAATTAGATAATATAGATGCTTGATATAAACCAAATAGATTTTTATTAATTATAGGAAAGTGTTATAGCATAAACAAATTATAGAGTCAGATTTTGATAAACGAAATATTCTTGCTAAGGAGAGTTTAGAAAACACATAAAAACTAAGAAGTCATCATATGGAGTGGCTTGAGGTATTATACAAATATTCTAACTAAATATTGTTACCAAAACTCTAGTATATATCAATTACAATGGTTCCTTAAGATACATAAATAAAAAAATCGAGAGTAGACTCTGTACTTGGAGTTCCAAGACCCTATCATATGAAACCATGGCTATAGTAACACTCAGACATTTAAACTAAACATTTGTAACTTTTATAGAACTTGGAGGTGGAGTATGTGACATTGACACCACTTGAAAAAAAGGAAGCACAGACCACAAATTATTGGCCTGAAAGGAACAAAAGAGTGAATTACGTCAAGCAAGAGTGAAAAGGAAGAAAAAATCCATTTGAAGGTAGCGAAATATGGTAGTAAGACTACATGGAAGATATGACGAGATAAATTAAAAGATAGAAAATTTTCACAGACAAACTCAAATGTGGGAAGTAAGTGAAACTAGCCATTATCACTCATATATTATATATATATCTATATATATATATATATATATATATATATATATATATATATATAATATATATATATATATAGATATTCTCACACTAGAAGAAAACCATGTTGAAACC
This sequence comes from Pinus taeda, assembly GCA_000404065.3. Classification (NCBI taxonomy): domain Eukaryota; kingdom Viridiplantae; phylum Streptophyta; class Pinopsida; order Pinales; family Pinaceae; genus Pinus; species Pinus taeda. Next base: position 218,418 of record APFE030141207.1, on the reverse strand, counting down.
TTCTAGAGCCCGGAGAAAAAGGATACAACATAAAGGGTTAGTTTAATTGTAGTATGCTTGAGCACGATACCCAAATTTCGAGTGTGGTGCAGAACGAAGGAAAAAAAATAGAGAGATATAGTACCCGATGGGGGAGGCCCCAATCTCTAGTGGAATGCTCCTCGAAGAATCTTTTTTGAGTTAGTGGATCTACAACACATTTCCCTACAAATGAAGTGTAAAGTGAGCCCAGGTCATTAAAAAAACTCCGGTGAGGAGAAACCATGAAATTGAGCGATATAAAGATGAATAAACAAAATAGACAAGAAAAGGAAACAAAATGTTACCTAGAAAATTTAATAAGTATTGATGGCCCTAAGTGTGTTTCCCTAAAACTTAAGCTTACTTAGGTGCCTGTAGAATAGAGGAATAAATAGAAAAACCATAATGAAACACCTTTGGAAGGTGGGCTTTTCTTCCAATACCAATAAACCCTCCAAAAAACAGTCATACCTTGTGAACCTAGGTCCATGAGCTTCCATATGTCCATTATGAATATGATATTTCCACCAAGGTTGGGAATAGGTCATAACTAGAGCCTTGGAAAGAAAACAAAATTGGAACATTGGTTATACTGGCCCATCATAAGCGTGAATATTAAATCTTTCAGAGAGACAATCTATCTATAAATTCGTAGGAAAGAAAAAAACAAAAAATAAAACAAATTTCCAATGTTACTTGAGGGATAAGCAATGCAAGTGAGTTAGTAATTATCACTTTTTTCATAGAGCGATTATGTTTAGAAGACTCGAACTACAACATCACATATTTTTCCCCAAATGGAGAGACCTTCATCCGTGTCGCAATAGCACATTGCAAATGGAAGGGTGGAATGGGTGGAGTATGCCATTAATCTAAGTTAGGGTTTCGGGATGAATCTCGATGACGAATTTAGTCATTGGATGAGAAACCCTTCACATTTACCATCTAATGAATACCATATGGAAATGCACATGGCGATCACGTGATAGAGGGAGTGATTACTGGTGAGAAGTTGCCACATCTCATCTCATCAAGGGAAGATTTACCACGTGAGCCATGAAATAAAGGATTAAGTTATTATCTCTACAAGTACCATCTTGTCATTGTTCCTCTAAACCCTTATAATATGGAAAGATAAACATTGATATAAAAACCTTTGTCTTATGCCCATTGGTATAGTAAATTTGCACCCAGGCTTGTATAATGAGAATAATGAGCACCTTAGTGCCACAAAACATATCATTTGGATAACATGGATTTAAATTATTGTGGACTAGAAGAGGGTAAGGTGTATGTAAAGGGTAGACAATTAGAAAATTCCATAGGGCGTTAATAATCTAAACATAGGAATTAATCCAAATTGTGTCCTTCTATGGAACTCAAACGAATGACTAAGCCTTTAAAGATAGATTAAATTAGAAAAAAAAATCATATAGTAAGTTACGAGTGTGCAAGAGAGGTCTATCCATATATTTTATATGAAATTCACTATTTATTAAAAAAAAAAGTATGACGAGGAGTGTAGTATGTTACATTAAGTGTTGGTCAATTGGCTCTTCTTCCTTAAGGTGATATAGGAGGTCGAATCATATCATAGTAACTCTTCATCACATTTTTACCTCAGTGGACCAATTAGTTTGGGTAAATGTTTGTTACAATAATTTTTTGGTCTTATATATGTGTAAGCTACAAATTTCATGTTCTTTGATATACTTAATTTTTCTCTTATTATTTGGCTTTGTATGATTACTGTACAACAAATCTCTAATTTTGAAATTTGCATTAGAGAATTATTACGAATCCCTTGTGCTCAAATTTTATCATTTGACTTATTCAAAAGCATAGATATTGGCCCAAACCTCCTACACTAGATCTCGACCTATTACATTCAACTATCCCTGAGAAATATCATCGATAAATAGTCAGTTAGGTGTAAGACTCCTAGAATTGGTTTTCTGCATCTACTCTTCACCAAGATTTTTCCTTTTTCACTTTGAGAAGGTACTACATTGGTTAAGGTCATGCACATATTTATCCTTTGTATCAACCTACTTCTTATGGTAATCCTACTCTTTCCTTATTCGGTAGTAACTTAGAAAAATAGGACAAATAAACATATAAGGATCCAAGTTTGAAATTAGCCACCTAACAGAAACAAATTAAATAAATTATAGATTCAACCTCTTCCAATATTCCCTTCTACATACGATTAAAATATCTTATATGAAATAAATTCTAAAAATCTTAAGCACAACAAAAAATTTATTTATCTAAGTATTTTCAAATTTAACAATACAAACACACTCCTCCCACCCAATGAACTGCTATAATGGAAAGTCCCCCTAAACCTTAGATTATCATTTTCTTAGAAATATTGCTAAATATTCTTTTATAAACTTCCACCTCAGATGTTAACAGTGTCCCACTAGATCAATATCTAAATTTCTTATTTTCCTTTCAAGTTTTGTATTATATTCTTTTCTAGAAATCCTTTTCTCTAATTTCGTTTTTCTTAGCAACCTCCCTTTTCTTCCTTTTTCCACCTCATGACCCTTTTTTCCTACCATGTTATCTTTGGGAGTCAAGAATATTTGGAAAATATGGAGGATTTAGATTTTGACAAATGTTTCTTCCAAAATTTTCCTTTCTTGTACTACAATATATTTTTAACTAATTTCCTAATAGTTCACAGCGTGAATACTCACATGTTCGATCCTCTTATATTTTAAGATACACAATAAGTGGAATAAATAATATTACATTCATAGCAATATATTTAATGCTTATAGATATCATTGAGAAATCCAAATTTGGATAGAATTCAAAATTAAATGTTTCCAAGAAAATAAAACCATAAATTCTAATGGGAAATTAATTACACGAGGGATAATACATTTCCTATCCCCTTAAATGAACCTTGTCCTTGGTGTTTTCCTCTATACTTATAAAAAAAAGTTAAACAAAGGGAATGCTTTTCTTATTTCCCCTTTCATTTCCCAGGTGGCCTCCTCTGGACCAAAGTGATTCCATAACACTTTAGCCTTGGTGATGGCTCAATTCTAGAGTATATTTTTACAGAGGCTCAACATGGAACTTACCTTCTAGTTCGATGTATACAACATTCCAATCAATAATATGAGTTGGGTCATTAATATATACATTTTGTATTATGATATGAAATGGTAATTCTAGAAATTAGGCCACTAGTCTTACCCTCGCTAGTACGTAAAATGGTCCACAAAATCAAGGTGCTAGCTTAGCACAACTTCCTAGTTTCAAAGTGATATTCTTATGTCTAAATTTAATGTAAACATGTTCTCCCACTCTATGTTATTTTTTATCCCTTTTCAAATATTGATAGCTCTTATGTCTATCGTGGGCTGCCTTTACAAACTATTTTTCATTTTTCTACTATCTTTTCTATTTCATTTGAGAGATCAGGTGTCCAAACAAGCCTTTTCTTTGATTGAATCCAACTCAATGGAGTATGGAACTTTTTCTCATAAAGTACTTCAAAGAGACTCATATTGAGGGATGTCTGATAACTATTATTCTAGGAAAAATCAACCAAGCATAAATAATCATCCCACTTAGTTGATTGATCCATCATGTACATGTGAAGCATGTTTTGAAAATTTTGATTGGTTTCTTAGTCTGTCCATCTATTCAAGGATGGTATGAAGTGTTGGAATTCAACTGTGTACCCGTAATTTCATAGAGATATTTCCATAAATTGGAAGTAAATTTTGCATCTCTATTAGATATAATCATTTTTGGTATTCCATGTAATTTAACATTTTCTTTCATCAAAATTTTAGCCACATGGAAAATTTTATATGTTGATTGAACTCGTAATATGTGAGAAACTTTAGTTAATTTATCCACCATAACCATGATTGAGTTATGTTGTCTTCTAGCTTTACGTGGCCCTGTAATAAAATATAATGAGATAATTTCCCATGTTGATTATAGTATAGGTAGGGGATTAAATAATCCAATAGGATGTCGATGTTATGCTTTCACTCTTTGGGATTCTTGACACATAGCCAAATATTCAACTACCTCTCTTTTCACTGGAAGCCAAAATAGTTCCTTCTTAAGAACTATAATAATGTTCTAATATTAGGTAGGAAATAAAGAAAGTTTTTTATGATGCTCATCTAGAATTAATTATTTGAGTCTATGCACATAAGGAATGTAGATTATCTTTTTATGGTTAAAAATTTATCTTTATTTAAAGAATATTCTCATTTCCTTGATTTTCCAACTTATCTTCTCAAGTTTTCTTATATATAATTTTAAACTGAAAATATTTTCTAATGCGACTTACTGAAATTATACAGATTTGTTTTATACTATGGCTCAATGCATCGACCACTTTATTTTATTTCTATTTAATATGATTTATGTAAAGATAATACTCACTTAGAAAAGTAATCCATTTGGCCTAACTAATATTTAAATCTAGTTGGCTAAATAAGTAATTCAAACTGATATGGTTAGTAATCAAATAATTTCCATCCTATTAAGTAATGATGCCACATTTCTAAAGCATGAATTACCATGACCAATTCTAAATTATACACAACACAATTTTTCTCTGGATATTTGAACTCCTAAACTGATAGGCTATTACATGTTCACCTCTCACTAATACCCTGCCTAATCCATCAAGGGAAGTATCTGTTTGTACTGTATAATCATTATTAGGATCAACAATAATAATTATCTATGCTACGATTAATAAACATTTCAAATCAACAAAACTTTCTTAGCACTTCCAAGTCCACATAAACATGGCCCCTTTTTTCTAATGAGGTTATGGGATAGGCCAAATTAGAAAATCCCTTGATAAATCTATGATAATGTTTTGTAATACCCATAAAAGGTGAGATGTCTACTACATATTTAGGGACATGCCAGTTAAGGATTGCATTAAGTGTTTGCAGGTGTTCTATATCCCTTCTTTAGAGATTACATGTTCCGAATATTGGATCAGATCCTATTAGAACTAAAGCTTACCGAGTTTGACATAAAGGTGATATTCTCTAAGACTTTGAAACACTATTTCTAATTGTTTCTCATGTTATTATAGTGTTTTAGAATAAATAAAAATATCATCAATAAAAATTAGCGTAAGTTTATCAATATATTGGTTGAAAACACTATTCATTAGACATATGAATGTAGCTAGAGAATTTGTGAGACTAAATACAAGAATAATAAATTCATAATTCCCATGTCTATTTTTAAAGGTAGTCTTATGCATATCTTCATAATTAATCCTTAATTGATGATTATCAAGCCTTAAATATATTTTAGAAAATACATTGGCTCCTCTAACTTGATCAAGCATGTTATTAGTTCTAAGAAATGGGTGACATCAATGAAAAAATTAAATGTGCCATCTTTCTTATTCAAAAATAGTACTACCACCCCCATTGGTGACATACTTGGTCTAATATATCCCTTGTACTATAATTTTGCAAGTTGCATTTTCAATTCCATTAAGTCAGTTACACACATTCTATAGGTTTCCTAGATATTGGTGTGCCCCCCAATATCAGTAAAATAGTGAAGTCAGTATCTCTTTTAGGTGGTAACCAAATAGTTTCATATGGAAACACATCCTTGAACTCCTATGCTACCTTCAAATCATCTAAATTTATTTCCTTAGTTTCCTATGAGTGATTTTCTATCTATATAGAAAATAATTTACATCCCTTTCTAGCACACCCTTTTAGTTGTAGGTCTAATATATTTATGGTATAAATTATTTTGGCTGTACGCTCAATAATTTTTACCTCTCATTCATTTTTTTTGCATGTAACATTCTTTTATAAACAATTAACAATTGATATATGTCTTTCTAACTAGTCCATTACCATCAATACATCATAAGATCCTCATAGTTAAACATTCAAGTTTACTATCATTTTACATCCATTTACATCAATAGAACAATAATTAATCCAACTAGTAGCCTTCCTTTTGGAACCAATGGCTAGTTGTATTGCATAATAATATTTACGTTTTTTAGCATTTAGTTTACATGTGTCCACTATTTGTGGACTAATATAACTCAAAATGGCACCTAGATCTTTTAAATTGGACTTAGATTTCTTTAATATATTACCTTCTATCTCAATGATGATGGAAAAATGATCATGTTGATTCTTCTCTAGGGATGCATTAATTATATAGATGTTTGTAAACATGCCATTCACAGTGGAGGCTTGTCGAACATTTTGTAGGGCTTGAACTAATTTTATATTATAGGGGAAATTTCGTAGAAGATGAGGTTCTCCACTACTATAGCATTTTATTGGTTCCCTTTATTTACCATTGACCCACTTACTATTTAGATCTATTAGTCTAGACCTAGTTTGAGATTGAGTTCATTGTTGTTCATTACCATACATATTAATATTTTTATTCTCATTACGCTTACCAAATCTTTTACAAGAGGAGAATTGAGACCCTTTTCCTCCTTGCATAAATCTTTCCCTTTTCTTGTTTGGCCAATGTTTTAGATTTTATCTTATTTCTTATATTTATAATAACAAATTATAGCCCTTCAAATTGCTTCATTCATAGTTTTACGATTATCATATTCAATTTTTTCCTTAAATGAGAGGGGAAGACAACTAATAAATCACTATACTTTAGCTTTTGATAGCAAATGTAAGGTACATATCAAAATAGGTGGGTAGTTTTGTAACCATTTCATACATGGTCATCTAACTAATCATTAATTCATGAAATTCCTTTGCTTTATCATGACTGTATCTCTTTGTTAGATAATTTTATTTAGAAAAGAATTCAAATTCTTCATAGCTCACAATCTTTTCTTCTATATTGTGTACAATTATGATCTATTCCCACCATAAAAATGTCTTGCATTGTAGATGGTAAGTGTCTAGTTTAGCCCTTAAACTACTAGGATACTCATGCACTTGAAAAAATTGATTCATTTTAAGTAGTCATGCCCCTAATGGTTATTCTGACTCTCCATCAAAGGTTAAATGTATAAATTTCTGAAATTCCCCTTATAATTCCACTGTTTGTTTCATCTCTTAACTAAATAGTACTAGAAGAATTTTATCTAAGTTATGTTCCTCTACATATTTAGTTCAACATATTTACTTTCATCCATGTTGTCTGAATTCTTCCATTTGGAACACTCCTCCCTATCCTCCTACTCTATAGTCGGTTCTACTATTTTTGGATTGGACTATCTTCTTTTGTGAGTCTTATAGATAAATAGCTTATATTTCCAATAAATTTAGTTTTAAGCACACCGTTTAGTAAAACTAATTTCTTTGAAGTATATGTATATAGAGATTACTTTTCCTCATTCCTTCATTTTTATCAAAAAGATCAAAGTTATTTAAACATTTGGTTGTACCCTTACTTCCTAAGTGTACTTTGGGATAGATCCCCCTGTTGCTGTTATATCATCTAGTTGAACCCTATCACAACATTAAACACACAGATGGACCTTGGAGTTCATTACTGACTAACTTAATAAATTTCCATGCTGATAATTTTTTTCTCAGGTGACCTGCACACTTCTCTGAGACCCATCCTTAATTATTGCTATAGAGAGTTTGACAGTCCTCAAGGATGGCTACTATGTTCCTCACTTAACTCTCCCAGAAATGCACATGAAGCATCTTATTGCTTCCTTCATTTCCACACATATATCTCTGTCAAATTTTCTCCCCATTTCCTTGTTTCAGTGTCTTCTCTAGGTCTATCCAACTTGAACAACCAAATTTTTCATTCCTGTATTGAATTCTTTATTTACCGACTCATACATAGATTAAACTCACTATACTGCCTCATCAGAACATATCATATCATAAGTTACAGAGGCGAAATGTTATGATATTTCATTTTCTGATAACATTGGCCACCTTTACCTTTAACTCCTTGAGCAATTTCTTTCTCATAGGACTGGATCTATGACTGATGGCTTAGCACTATATCGGATCCCCTCTGTCTCGTAACTCACACAATTGAATTGTTACAATATTGCACTCTTCTGATGTCTTATATTCCCTTTCTTCAACAATTTGTCCATTTAAGCTCCATATGACCATGTGCCTGGAAATATGAGAGCCCCCCCTATATTGTAACTTCTTAACAACCATTTCCTCAAGAGTTATGATATTACTATCCTCTAATATTTCATCCTCTGATATGTTGACATCACTAGGCATTTAACTTTCAAGGGCCCACTAACATGCCACCACGTTTCCTACATGATCACAGAGAAATAGTCCCGATCAACCTCAGTTTTGAACAAATCCTTTCTTAATTTGGCTTTCCTTTCCTCGGTGTTTTTAGCACTATCAACCCCACTAGATATCGTAACTTCTTAAGATACTACTATTAAGCAGTTCTCATATTTCGATGTCCTAGACCTTCGATATTCCAATGACCTCTGATATAATTAAATTCGATGTGTCCTACTCTAATTCACTGATATTCTACTCTTTACCATTTCGATACTGGGTGTCGATGGGCTCCGACCTCCAATATTTCATCCTTCTTAGGACTTCAATTCCGTAAAATTCGGCAGAGCATATCTTTTGATCCAAGAGTCCATTTTTAGACTTCCACACACCATTGGAAATATATTCTTGAGCACTTTTCAATGGAGATGGTTAGACATAGGGTTTGATCCCATATTCTACCACTAAAATGGCTACAAATGATTTCACTCTTTTCTCCTTGACTATTCTTCTTGTGCATGGAATGTTGAACTCACAAACCCCATTGTGATCATTTTATGGATTCTCTAGTAAGCATACCACTATGATGATTCTCAAAATCAAGCCTACAGGCTACCATGGGATTCCATCTAGACCATCACTATAGTCATGATTTTATGGTTTTTCCAATAAGCCATCTACTTTGATGATTCTCTACATAGTACTGCAACAACCATGGGAGTCCTTGTAGGCCATTACTACCAACATCTTCTTGCGATAAACATGCATGCCAGTCTAGTTGACATCAATGTTAACACTAACACAACCACTAGCCATAAAAATACCACCAATTTCACAACAATCTCCCACTTTTGCATTGATGGAAACACCATAAGCTCCCCCTCATGCTAGGTATTATCTTCTCTAATGCCCCAATAAATCTTCTATCCCTTTGGCATTAATGGAAAAGGATACTTCTTGAATACTCCCCTTGCAAGATTGGAGCCTACTCTTCCATGGATCCCACATGATGAGTAGTTTCCACCATATACCAAAAAGAATTAATTTCGAAGGAGAAGTCACAAATCCTATCTGTTTATTGAGATATTAAAATGGTTCTCTTTCTAGTGGCTTTGTAAAGATATATTCAAGTTTCTCTTTAGTGGTCACATATTCAAGTCTGACAATATTGGGTGCAACTTGTTCCCTCAAGAAATTGAACTTGATAGGAATATGCTTAGTCTTTGATACATGATTATATTTTTTAAGATGTTGATCACACCTGTGTTGTCACACATTATTAGAATAGGGTCAATCAAATCTACTTGAATATATTTCAAAGTTTGTTTCATCCATAGAATCTTTGTACAAAAGGTAGTAGCAACAATATACTCTATATCAGTAGTCGATAAGGAAATGGAGGCTTGTTTCTTGCTCACCCACGACATTAATAATTTTCCCAGGAAGAAAGTTGCACCATAGGTTCTTTCATATCATTAGGACTGCTAGCTCAATCGGCACCATTGTATGCCTTCAACTTGAATTATTTGCTCTTAGCATACCAAAATCCACATTTTGTTGTTCCTTGAAGTTATTTTAAAATTCTTTGGACAACAACAACATGAATTTCACGTGGGAAAACCTGAAATATGGCCACAAGACTCAGTTCTTGCATGATGTCTAGCCTTGAAGATGTAAGTGACGACAAGCTTCATATCATTGATCTATATGTAGTCTGATTTACCAGTGGAGTCTCATCTTCTTTCCAAAACTTCGATCCTGTATTCATAGGTGTACTTACTAGCTTGTAATCTTTCAGCCTAAATTTCTTTAGAGTTTCCTTGAGATATTTTGATTGGGATGTAAACACTCTTTTTGAAGACTGAGTAGTTTGCAACAATAGAAAGAAGGACAACCCTTCAATCATGGACATTTCAAAATCTACCTACATACATTTTGCAAATTGATACCCCAACTGTGCCATGTCCATTCCAAATATTATATCATACACATACACAACTACGATTATTATATGGTCACCATCAAACTTCACATATAAATTTTTGTCAATTTTTCCTTTCTTAAACCCTTGTTGTTGAAGGTATTTATCTAGCCTCTCGTAGCAAGCTCTGGGAGCCTATTTTAAGTCCATACAAAGCCTTCTTCAATTTGCATACAAACCTTTCATCTGTGGTGAGTATAAATCCTTCTATATGATCGATGTAAAATTTTTCTTCCAAATATCCATTGAGAAATGTAGACTTCACACCCATGTGATATACCTTGATGTTTTTATGGGAGGTAGAGAAAGAAAATTTTTTATGGCTTCCAGTCGTGCTACTAGTTCAAATGTTTCCTCAAAATATACTCCTTCTATTTGGTCATACCCTTTGTAGACCAATGGAGATTTTTTCTTGGTTACTTCACCCTCCTCATTCAACTTGTTTTTGAAAACCCATTTGGTTCCAATAAAATTTCTCTCTAGTCCTTGGAACGAGCTCCAAAGTTTCATTATTTTCAATCTCGTCAAGTCCTTCATTCATAGCTTTCACCCAGAATTTGTCTTCACTTTCTTTGCTGAGAATATTGGGTTCAATTTGCGATAATAGAGCCAAACTTGCGTAACATGTATTTCCAACACATTTTCTCTTGGTTTGGACACCATGTCTTTAATCTACAAGTATCTGACTCTCAGGATGTTCTTTCTATACATACCTAGAAGGTTTCTTTGACGTTAGAGTTATGCCTTCTTCCTCACCTTCACCATCTAAATATGTTTCCTCCAAATCTATAGAATCCATATCTAAATTTTCATCATCATCTCATTTCATATTTATTTTAGAGGACTCTGGTTGTGAAGTTATCTCACCTACTATCACGTCAATGAGATCCTCAATCTTCCTTTCCCACTTGTTGTAACACTTATATCCTTTACTTCGAGGAGAGTACCCAAGCAATAATCCTTCATCATCCCAAGAGTCAAACTTTCGAGGAGTCTTATCGTTCCTTTTGATGAAGCACTTGCTTTCAAACACCTTCATATGTTTAACTGATGCAGGACTTCCCTTCCACAACTCAGAGAGAGTTTTATTACTATTAGGCATGATTTTAGTTTTGTTTCACATATACAATGTTTCATGTGCTTCTTCTCCCCAGAATATGTGAGACACACCTGCTTCATCTGATATTTCTCTAGCAATTTCCTAGATTTTTCTATTCTTCCTCTCAACTACTCCATTTTACTATGGAGTTCTAGCCAGTAATTATTTCCTCCTAATGTCGTGCTCTTCATAGAATTCCTAAAACTCTCTTGACATGTACTCTCCTCCTTTGTTTGATCTTAAGAAATGTATCTTCAAGTCTTTCTAATTTTCTACTTGAGCTTTAAATTTCTTAAAATTTTTGAATGCTTCAAAATTTTCTTTTAAGAGAAAAATACAAGTGGCCCTGGTAAAGTCATCAATGAGAAACATAAAAAAACTTTCTCCTTTTTAATTTTTTTCTCTAGTTAGGTCACAAATATATGTGTGAATGAGCTCCAAAGGTTTGGATGAGGAGAACTCTTTTGACTTGAAATGAGTCCTAGTCTTCTTACCAAACTGACATGACTTGCATATTGAGTTATCGGGACTTGAGAGCCTTTGTAACCCTCTCAAGGATCCCATATTGATAACTTTGATCAAACTATCAAAATTCATATTCCCAAGCCTCTTGTGCCACAACCGTGCTTCATTTGTTTTGATTAAATATCAGTTAACCCTAGATTCATCAAACATATATACCTTATTGACAATACTAATTACTTTTCCCACCAGCTTTCCATTCTTCATGTTGTGGATCTCACAGTATTTGGATCGACAAATCACATCATAGAAATTATCACAGATTTTGATAACACTAAGCAGATTGTGATTGATACCTTCGACATACATTGCATTCTGTGCGTATGTTTTTTAATCAATACTATGCCTTTAACCTTGATTCTTGTTGGACCATTGTTTCCAAAGGTGGCATTTTTTCCTTTGTCCTTTTCCTTTAGCAAAAAAAAAATTATTTTATCTCAAACCATATGTTTGGAACAATAATTGTCCACATGCAATTTTTTTCTTGATTATGAGCCGATAAACAAGTCCACACTGCATGCTCCTTTTAGTCTTTTGTTTCCAGCTCCCTATATCCTCTTGGATAGATGTCTATATAACATTTTGGAATTATATTGGTATAGAAACCCACTACTGAACTTACTTTCTTTGTGCCCAAAATTATTAAATTTGAAGCATTATACTTCACTTAACAAGGGTGAGAAGACATTTCGATCTCTGAGAGAATATTTTTGAGACTTAAAATCCTAATAAATACTATAACTAGGATTTTCATCTCTTTCAAATTTGATCCTCCTACAATCAAAAAATTTATGTCCAAATATATGACAATTATAACAATGAACATAAAATAAATAGGCATACCTATTTTTGGAGGTCTTATGAGACCGTGCATGTGTTGAAGAATCTAGGGAAAATAAATGTAGTGTGATTCTTCATTACTTAATTTTTTTTGGAGTTTTTTTTTACTTTTTCTTGTTAGATTTTACTTCTTCTTCTTATTTTTATTAATGAATGTGTGTGTACTTCATCAAACTGCTACCAAAGCATAAGAATAAGAGCACAAGATCTTGTATCTTTGCTAGGGCCAAAACCTCTCTTCTCTTCAGAGGAAAACCCTTTAGTATTTTTCCCTTATTGAAGCTTCTTATTGATCAATGCCAAACCCTAGACCCCTGATTTGAATATCCTCCGAGAACAATTCAATTCCTTCTCGCACTATCTCTTTGAAACTTCATCCTTCCAACTCTTAGACCTCCTTCTTTCGGCACTTTGTTCTTCACTCAATTGTTGATAGACATTGTTTCACTTCCTCTAGAAGAGACACATTTTGATAAGTCCCTTTTCTTATGCTGATATATGTCTTCTACTCAACCAAATTACCTCTTTCTGCAAGGTGTAGAATGACTATCCTGCTACCCTAGATTTTTGCAGGTGTGATGATTTCCTTGATATGGAACACTCTTTTCTTCCTTCGCTTGATTGGGAGACCTTATGGTTCCAGTTTCCTAGCCCAATTAGAGATATATGCCAACTGTGGGTTTCATTTGTTATGACCGTAGGAATGCTTCCCTATCCTCACACATGTGACTATAGATTGCGCTATAAATAATCCTTTAAGATATGGTGTTTTTCCTTCCTTCGATGGTGCACTAGAGGCTCCCCTTCTCATCTCTTTTTCACCTTTTACTTGCTCATTTTCTGCACTGATTTCAAAGGTAAGTGAGTGTGTTATGGTAGAGTGGACAACCTCTAGATATAGAGGACTCTATAGAAATTCCCACTGTATATTACCTGATAATGCAATATACTAAAGCAAAATACTTGATCTAATTCTACAAACAAACTTGCGGAAGCTTAATCGACTATGAGCGAGATCAAATAGAAGACATATAACATAGAATGAGAAATCAATCACACATTAACATGGAAGAACACTCTGGGGAAAGCCTCATCTAAAAACCCTGATCTCTGTATTATCATACAAGTGGAAATATGTCTGGATTACACAAAGCTTTACCTCATAAGTTATCCAACTCTTAGAAGAATCCCTCTACTGCTCATAGATAGTCAAAGGCTTCTCACAAACCTTCTCCTCTACCCTCCAAGCCTCCTATTTCCTTGTGGAGTTTCTCTCGGGGTCCAATGTTGCCACCCATTTGAATTGACCTCTCACATTGCTCAATAACTTGAGAAGTAATTGTGCAATTCTAAAGGAGATAATTCCTTTTGCATGGATGAGTTTCCTATATAGGAAAAATCCTCCAATTGATAGTACATTGTCCCTTCCTCTGATCTCAATTGGGTCTCTGACTGAACTGGCATGAATGAGTTATTTATAAGAGAATATTTAGTCATCTGAAGTGCATCAATTACATGCATGCATGCATTAATAACTGAACTGACAATCAGTTCCACAAACTATTTGGAACTAATCTAACTAGAATTAACTCAGTTAACTTAGCTAACTATTTACAACTCAAATTACAACTCATCCTAATCTTCTTAATCAAGGGATAAATTCCTCAATGAAAGGGGAATCTGTTACATGTCTTCACATAGACTTCATGTTTGATTTTCTCCAACTAATTAACTCAAGATGAATTAATTAATTATTTCACAAATAGCTGCTAAGATCAAATTCGAATTTTAATTCTCAATTTTAGTTCATGGACTAAGTAAAATTGGAATCTATCCCGAAATGCTATTTATAGCAATTCTATTTTTAGCATTTCTATTTTATCATTCCTTGTTGCTATCTCGAACACTAGTACATGAAATTCTATTTATAGCAATGCTATTTATAGTATTTCTACTTTTATCATTTCTTGTTTCTATTTTAATTACTCGCTCTCAGCAATAAAGGCATTCAACTCGAACCCGATCGTGAACCTCTGGAATGTTCTGCATGCAACACTTATCCGTAGTGTTGTTGCTCTAACAACTCTAGAAACAAAAAAATATCCAACCTGAATCAGAATGATGCCTCTGTCATTAAAGTCTCTAACTACTATTGCCTTTGTCGACTGAAAAACCCTGCACCTTTGTGCTCTTCAGTATCTGACTGCTCTAGCCTCTATCACTTTGATCTTTGACTACATCAGTTACACTGATTCATGCTGCTGCATCTGTGCTACTACTGGTCCTATCTCCCAGCACTGCATCTACACTGCACCTCCTCTCATCATGTTGTATCATGCTACCAACTGCTACACTGCAACCCAGTTACTGAGAAGTAAGTAACTGATCTCCCAACTGACCTCATTATTGGGCTAGAAACATCCTTTGATGTTGAAGCTTCCTCTATTGCTCCATCCACATTTGTCTCTATCCATTCAGCCAGTCCTGCTACTCCTCGTCATGGCTCTCGTGGTAAGGTCTAATCAAAGAGATTTGGTACCTCAATGATCTTGCCCCTATTCCAGCTTTCTTGGGACTGTCACTCCACATCGCCCCACCTCCGACCTGGAGGTATGGATGCATGTGATCCATCTACTCACCTAGATGAGTGGTTGCCTCCACTGGGTCTCCTCTTGGATTCTCTAGTTGTGGCTGCTCCACAACCTCCTGAAGCTGCTTCACCAATTGTGGCTCCTCCACAATTGTCTGAGACTTCTTCT
>APFE030141207.1:161637-197333 GCA_000404065.3 Pinus taeda | reverse complement strand
TTTTTGTGTGTTTTTTTTATTGTTTTTTTGAATATCTGAATTTTTGTTTTCTTATGTATCTTTCATTATATATTTTTTGTAGTGTCTGTGTTGATGCTTGTCTAGCAATCTAATCCCATTATGTGCAATTTGATAGTTGATTTTAAATTTTTCGTTATAATGAATCAAGTCTACCCCACAATGTGTTAATTTTCATGGTTGGTCTTTAAGTTTTCATTACAATGGATTGAGCTCACCTACACTATGTGTCAATTTGATAGTTGATTTTTATCTTTTTATTTTTTTTTGCAATGTATCAAGTTATCTTAGGCCAAGATTTCAAAATCGCTATACATTTAGCATTTAAAAAAATTACTCTTGGTATAATAACTCTTTCATTTAGGAGTTCATTTTTAAAGTTTTTTTAGTCATAAAATTTTCCCATAATGTCATGCTTGAAATATTTTGAAACTTTAAGATTGTTTTGTAGTCATAATCTTTGGTTTTAATTCCATGGTTGAAAAATTGTCAAGATTTTAATGTTTTGTAAGTCGTGATATTTTATCTTTAATGTTATGGTTGAAAACATTTATAAGTATTTCTTCTTAGCAAGGTTTGTTGGAATTTTAAGGTTTTTCAAAGAAGTGATATTTTAAATTTAATGCCATGCTTAAAAATTGTTGGAATTTTAAGGTTTTCCAAAAGAGTGATATTTTATCTTTAGTGTCATGCTTGAAAATCATTGGAAATTTAAAGTTTTTCAGAGTCACAATATTTTATTTTTAAGGTCATTATTAAAAAATGTTGAAAATGTACCTTGAAAAAAAAAGTTATTCCAACATCAACATTTTTCGATTTCAAGGTGTTTTTTTGCACCCAACAGAATGGCACTCTAAAAAAATGGTGATGCAGAATCAACACTTTTTATTTTTGGGTTGTTTTTTCATGGTTTTTTGGGATTTTTTTTGGCTCAAGTACCCTTTTTGAGGTAGTAGTTCCCATTTGATCGGTAACTATGTTATTCTTTTGTTGACCTTCATTGCATTGTAGTACATGCCTACGAGCATGTCCTTGGTGAACGAGATTCTTTCTTACTTGATCATGTTATAGAACTATTCCCATGACTGAATAATATACAAATTATAATATGACTAAACTTTGATGCATACATACCTCATCTTGATTCTCCTTTGACCATATTAGCTTCATTTGGTTGTCTTTGGTGTGGTCCTTCTTTCTTCATCTCAACTTGCTTGTATATCATCCTTTTCTTGAATCCCATGAATGGGATTCATAATGAGGCATTTGATTCTTATTCATTAATCTTCTTTTGAAGATTCCATCATAGCATCTTGAAGAGGGTTACCCTGCAAATGTTTCTTTTCTTTTGATGATGGATGTCTTCTAATATTCTTATTCATGATCAATTTTCTTTCATAGTGGATGAGGTCCTATTCTAGCTATGCTCCTTCTACATGAATACCTTGAGCTATACCTGTCATGCTCCTATATTCTAGAAGATATTTCTAACCATGCATTTTGTTCTCATTATAAATGTTACTTCTACATGAGTAGCTAGAATTATATGTACTTCATGTTTCTAGATTCTAGAAGATGTTTCTAGCTATGCAATTTTGTTTTATTCCTACATGATCCTATACTTCTCAAATCCTTGAAAGAAGAATAGAAGTAACAAGCTTGAATTATCATAATATAGATCTGGAGGAAATTCCTTCTTTTCCTTCTCTTCTTATTCTTTCACCTCTCAAGTCATGTGACTTGTTCCCTCCTTTTGTTGTTGAAGTCCTTCTTAAGCTTAGGAAAATTCCTTTTGTAGTGTTCATATTCTTGACATCCATAGCATTGGATTTTGGACATGTATTTGTTGTTTGTTCTTCGTGGACCAAATTTTCCAAACTTACCCTTTCTCTTGACCATGGTAACGAATGCTTTCTCCTTTGATCCCACATCTTCCTTTTCCTTAAGTCTTCCTTCCTCTATCTTGCATAGAGACCACGTTTCACTAACTGAGGATGCTTCCTACTTGGCATATATGCTTGATGTGAAGTTGCCCCAATCCTCAAGTAGAGCATTGAGTACTACAATTGTCATCTCTCTATCAGACATGACTTCCCCAAGATCTTGAAGTTGATCTCTCGTTTCAGATATTTTCATGAAGTAGGGAGTTATTCCTTCCTTTTTTATCTTCATCTTGTATAATTCATTCCTTAGATATATTACTTCTATGGTTATGGATATCGAGAATTTCTCTACTAGCTTATCATAAATTTATTTTGATGTTTCAAATTTAGAGACATAAAGAATGAGAGCGTCTTTTATTGATTCTATTAGAATCCTTTGAGATCTTGTCGTATCCTTATTGTACTTAGCTAAGGCTTGAGTTTATTACTTAGCACAGATAGTGATATTCTTTTTGACATGTTCTGGGAGTTCATTCTACTTAAGAAGTAAATCAATCCTCTTCTCCCATGCAAAAAGGTTATTGGTACCTACCAATTTGTTGCTTTCCTTGCAAAAGGACATTGATGTATATTCAGAAGGGGACATATACTTACTTAATAGATTTTGAGATTTAGTGGATTATCTTTCTCCTTAAAGAGTTGATGGATTTCCTTCCTAGGATCTTAATGTTCTTCAAGTTTCCCTCTCCATGTGGACTTGCTTACTGATGAGATTTTCTTGATGACTTGTTGCTTGAAGTATGTTCTACTTCGATTTGCTCTTCTTTTTAGGTGATTTTATGTAAGTTTTTTCTTCTTAGTATGTAGTCTTCCTTAATGAATGATAAGTGAGAGGCCTTCTTTTCCTTGGGTATCTTTTTCTTGATGCATCAACCTTATAGATGTCTTTCCTTGATGAGTGTTGTTGAGTTTCCCTTTCCTTGATGTGTCACCTTAGCTCTAAAGCTATGTTGAAGAATCTTGGGCAAACAAGTGTAGTGTAATGCTTCGTTACTTAATAACAATTTGTGGAGTTTTGTTTACTTTTTCTTCTTAGGTTAATCTTATTATTCTTCTTCATATTAATGCATGTGTGTGTACTTCATCAAACTGCTACCAAAAGATAGGAACAAGAACACAATATTTTGGCTCTCTGCCATGACCAAAACCTCTCTTCTCTTGAGAGGAAAACCCTTTAGAAAGTTTCTCTTATTGAAGATTCTTTTTTATCAATGTCAAACCATAGACCCTTGGATTGAATATCCTCCAAGAACAATCCAATTCCTTCCAACACTTTATTTATTTGACACTTCCTCTTTCTAGCACTTCGACATCCTTCTTTCGGCACTGCGCTCTTCACTGAATTATTGATAGACCTTGTTTCACTTGCTCTAGAAGGGACACCTTTTGATATGTCCCTTTCATTGTGATGATCCATCTCTTCTACTCGACCGAATGAGCTCTTTCTAAAAAGTGTAGGCACACACTTCATGTGACTATCGTGTTGCCCTATATTTCCTTACATGTTATGATTTCCTTGATATGCAAGCTCTTTTCTTCCTTCGCTTTAGTGTCCTTCTCCTTCACTTGATTGGGAGAACTTATCGGTCTAGTTTCCTAGCCCAGTTATAGATATATGCCAATAGTGGGTTTCTGTTTTTATGACCTCAGACAACCTTCATTGTCCTTGCACATGTGTCTATAGATTTCCATAGAAATCATCCTTTAATATCCGTTGTTGTTCCTTCCTTTGATGGTGCACTAGAGGCTCCCTTTCTCGTCTATTTTTCACCTTTTACTTGCTCATTTGTTGTGCTAATTTTAGAGATAAGTGAGTGCATTTTGGTCTAGTGGAGAACCTCTATATATAAATGATTGTCCCTCCTTTTATGCTGACTAGAAGGTTGAATTGAGGACATTTTTTTGGCCGACTTGTTGTTCTTGCTTGAGATGTCTTCTTTGGTGGTGTAACATGCTTGAAGGAGCTTCTTTGATGGTTCCATTGCATAGGAGGGGCCTTGACTTTGATTGGATGTATTCTCTTGACCCTATACATGATGTAACATGCCCTTAAGGCCTTCAACATTTCCTTTTGACTATTTGACTCACCTATAGAATTTAATATTTCATTTCTTGAATAAGTACAAATATCAAAAGTACATTTATGAATATCGAACCTAGTTACATTTCCTTCAATAGCATGAAGGTATCTTGGTTGTATGTATGATTGATTTATTCTCCATTGGTGATCTCCTCTTAGCCATGCTACTCTTTTGTCTTCATTGATTCTCCCTTGATGCTTCTTCACATAGCTCTGTGGTTCTTTGATTCCTGCGGGCCTAATGCTTATCTTCTCTATGGAATATTCCTCTATTTTTTAGTATCCCATACCTTTTTTGATTCTTGAGGGCCTTTGAATATTTAGAATCTAATCTAGTTTCCTTATGTCTCCTACAAAATTTTCATTTAAAACATTCTCGATCTTTATTCCCTCAAGATTAGTTCTTAGAGAAGCAACCTGTGCTTCAACACTGTGACATTTCTCTTTTGATTCATGGATGAAGTCTTAAAGAACTTATTCCTTTTGTTTAGCTTCTTCTAGTTTAAATTTCAAAGATGGAATATCATTTTTGCATGTCTTTGAGATTGTTTTCTTCCTTAACTTGTGTAGCTCTTGTTTTAGTGACTTGTTTGCTTCTTCTAGTTTCTCACAAGTTCCATATTTTTTTTCTCGTAGAAGGACAAAACTATCTTTTATCAAGATAACTTCTTAAAGTTTTTATTTTTGATAACATAAATTCTCATTATCAGAGTTATATATCCCTTCCTCATCATGTTGTAGTTTTTGCTTCAGCTACGTATTCTTCTTCCTTGCTTTCTTTAACTTACCAAGGGCACTGATGAGTTCCCCTTCAAGGTCCACTATTCCTTGTTCTTATTCTTCTTCTTCTTCTTCAGAGTCCATAACACCTTGTTTCTTGGATTTGTTTTCAAAATCCATAACTAGATACTTATTTGAGTCACTGTTTGACTATGGTGCTGAGCTATCCTCTTTGGAGTAGAACCCCTTTTTCTTATAGAGATTTTTCTTCTCATGTTTATGAGACTTGTTTCCTTATTTATGATCATTTTCCTCTTCAACCTTTTTTTATAAGGGAATTTGGATGAAATTTTTTTAACTCTTCCATAGTCAAAAAATTTAAACGGAAACCTCCATTTATATATTCCTAGGCCACGCTTCAGTTTTCTAGCTAGTTGAGTCAACTCTTGATCAGATTCATAGCAGGAGAAGTCTTGATGATCTATTCTCCTTGGCCTTTTTAGATACTTTGAATGTTGATTCCTTAGGTTCAAACATTTCCATTCCTACTCTCATCTCATAGGATGTGAGAGTACCATGCAGATGGTCCATCTTGAGATTCTTTGAATTATCCATTTCTTCAATAGTTGAGACTTTAGCATTAAATCTCATGGGAAAAGATCTTAATTTTATTTTAATAATCATGTCTTCCTGGAACTCTTCACCAATTTATCTAATCATATTCATTACTTCATCAAATCTGAGGAAGTATTATGTTATGCTTTCATATTCACTCGTTCCCAAACTCTCAAACCTCATTATGAAAGTTTGAAGTTTCTCCTACTTGACTTTGTCATCTCCTTCATGACTCTAATGAAGCTCTACCTATACTTCCTTATCAGAGTTATAATGTATAAATTTTACAAGTCCTGATTGACTAAGACCAAAGAGAATGGAATTATTGGCTTTAGCATTAATTCCATATAATTTTTTACCATCTACATGAATGGGAGGAATATCAGGGACACTTTGGTCTATTAGCACTAAAGTCAAAACAACTACTCCTAGGGACATAAGATACACTTCCATTCTCACTTTCCAAAAGGCATAGTTTGTCTAATCAAAGACTGTTATTCTACTTGAGTAAACCTCTTGACTCTCTTTCCTAGACATAAATCCTTCTAGATCTACCTTCTAGTGGTTATATTATTCCTTAAGGAACCTTGATCTAATACCAATTGTTGGAATAAGGAATTACTGAGAGGGGGGTGAATCAATAATAGTGATATTTTTTTCGAGTATGGTTACAATATATTTTTATATTTTGTTACTTGTGCAAGAATTTATTCATAAATCAAGTGAACAACAATTTTAAACATTCATTTTAATACAACTATCACATGAGTAGAAGACACATTTGACACAATGGTTTTCACGTGGAAACCCAAAGGGAAAAAACCACCAAATTTATTGTTTATTCATGATGTAAATTAAAAATCTACTTAATTACATATGTTTGTTTGTGAGCACCCACTCATAAGAGGTACCGACCCCCTTTGCTTAGAAAGAGCCAACTTTCCAAGAAACACCAACTACTTCTGAATGGAGGCACCAACTTGCTATTTCCACTGTTCTACTATTTCATACAATTTTGGCACTTAAAACAGAGGCATATACATTACAAGTAAAATATAAGAATAGTTGGTTGAAAACTCAACTTCTACTCTCTCTCCTCTATTGTTCCACTGACCCCCTTTGGTATTACGAACATTTTCTTTGCTCACTACTCGAAACAACATATCCTTAGCACACTGTCCTTTTTTGCATAGGCTCTTTACTGCAACTGCTTCAGTTCAACTCACACTTTTCTTCACACAATAATCACTATGCTTCCTACTCTTTAGCTCTGCCCTCAATATTCTTATCACAACACTCCCACTACTCTTACTGCATAAGAAATTGGTTTTCTCTCAGTTCTCACACCTTTCTATCTACACACACAACATTCACTATTTATCACTTTGACAATATGCTCAACCTCCCCAATTGCTCAATGGAAATTGATGGTTTTGATTCACATATGTACACTGTGAAAATATGTATCTACTACCTATATCCTTATTGTACAAGTGTACTTTGGCATGAATCCCCCTATTTTTGTTGCATATTTTGGTTGAACCCTGTCACAACATTAAAATAGAGATGAACATTGGATTTCTTTGCTTACTGATAGCTTAAATTTCCATGCTAAGACTTTAATTCTCGAGAAGTTTGCACACTCCTCTAACACCCATTCTAAATTATTGGTCGACAAAGTTTGACAGTCCTCATGGATGGCTACTATGTTCCTCACTTAACTCTCCCAAACGAGCACATGAAGAAGTAGATTACCTCATTCATTCCCACACATTCATATCTATCAAATTTTTTCCTTGTTTCCTTGTTTCAAACTCTTCTATAGGTCTAACCAAATTCAACAACCAACTATGTCATTCCTGTATTCAATTCTATAGTTGTCGACTCATACATCAATTAAAATCATTGTACTACCTCATTGGAACACATCATGTCATTGCTTACATAGGTGGAATGTTACGATATTGAATTCTTCGATATCTTTTTCCCCCTTTTCCTTTAGCTCCTTGAGCAATCTCTTTCTCACAGGACTAGATTTGTGACCAATGGCTTAGCACTATATTAGACGCCCTCTGTATCATAACTGACATGATTGAAATGTTAAGGTATTGCATTGTTATGATGTCGTCTTCTCCCTTTATTCATCTCTTGGTCCCTTAGCTCCATATGACCATGTGCTTGGAAATATCTAAGTCACCATGTATCATAACTAAATACCCACCATTTTCACAAGAGTATGATATTGCTGTCCTATGATATTCCATCCTTTCATATGCTGACACTGCTATCCATTTCACATTCTCAGGCCCAATGACATGCCACCACGTTTCCTATAGGAGAAGAAATAAAGGGTCATGATAACCCTCGATTTTGCACAAATCCTTTGTTCATTTGTCTCAGCTTTCGTTGGCCTTTTTAGCACTATCGGCCCTGCTGGATATCATAACTTCTTAATATACTGCTATTAGTAATTTCTAATATTATGATGTCATGAACCTCCTATATTTGGATGACCTTTGATATAATCTACTATGATGTGGCCTACTCTGATGCTTTGATATTATAGTCTGGGGTTTTGATATCAGGTCTCGATGGGCTCCAACCTTTGATAGTTCATCCTTCTTACGACTTCAAGTTCCTAACTTTGACAGAGCATATCATTTGATCCAGGAGTCCTTTTTTAGACTTCCACACACCATTGGAAAGCTCTTCCAGACAGATTTTCAATGGAGAGGGTCCAACATAGGCTTTGAGCCCATATGTTACCTATGAACCGGCTAAAAACTCTCTGCCACTCTTTTTTACTTGACTCTTCCTCTTGTTCATGGAATGTCGAACACCCAACCACCATAGACATCATTTTATGCCTTCTCCAGAAAGCATGCTGCTATGATGATTCTCTACATGAAACCTACAGTTACCGTGGGATTCCATCTAGACCATCACTGCAATCATCATTTTATGGTTTTTCCAATAATCTTGCTATTATGATGATTCTATATAGAGTATCACATGAACCATTACTGCCAACATCCTAGTTACAACAAACATCCATGCCAATTTGGTTGACATCAATGTCAACACTAACATAACCGCTAGCCATCCAGAAACCACCAATTGTACAACTATTAATATTGTAGTATTATAAGAATATATATAAATATTAATGTAAATATTAGTACAAAAGAGTATAAACATAAGAAATAATACTAGAAAAGCATAAGTATAATGATAAAAATTTAGGATTAGGGTTTGAGTAAGGCACTTGGAAATAATAATAAAGAAAAGAGGATCAAACAAGTAGAAAATAGTGAAGGGAGGGAAAAAGATAGTCAATGACAGGGTGTATTTGATTTTTGAATAATGTGAGGTATATTATACTAATATATAAATCACCATATTTAATCACTTTTTCTATGTTCTTAACAATATCCAATGTTTCTCTTAGACGTCATTTCTAGCAGTGATTTTCTTGGGAAAAGATCTAAGTATTTTATAGAAAAACATGATGCTTCATTTTTACTAAATTTTCTACAAGGGATAAAGCATGAACTCTTACATTTTTTATATCAATGCTAGTTCCTTTTACCTTATTTTAGTGTATCTCCCTATTTGTTCACTATAGCATAAACCATAGGAACAAGAAGTTTTGTGAATTTATTTTCGTTGGTGACTATCAAAGTTATCTTTTAGAAATATCATTATTTTCCTCATAGATATTAATGGTTTGAATGAATTTTTGATGCCCTTATTTTTCAATACCTTATCAATCATATCAATTAGTACTTTTATATATTGGAGGGCATCTTGAAATCCTTTTTTTCTAGTGATTGGGATTTGTAAGAATGTGTTCTTCTTCCTATGTTGTGAAGTGACATTTTTATATCTCTATATTTGTAACCAATACTTATGAATACCTTTTTTAGGTGGATTTTTCTTGTTCAAGAAGTTCATTGTTTTAAATTATCATTGCTTATGTGGCTAGTGTTTTAAAAAAAAGAATATTCTACATAGGTTGATGATGAAAGTTACAATGTAAGTGGTTTTTTGTGTGGGTTTTCTTAACGATACCATATTTTCTTATATTCACTAAAACATCCAAGAAAGGAATATTATTGTTTTCTTATGGTTCAATTGTAAATTGAATGTATTTTGAGGTGCCATTAAGGTTATACAAAAACACATTAATCTCATATAATCCATAGGTAGATTTCACATTTGCATGATCAACATACTTCTTTTATCATGTTGGATTTAAGGGTGCAAGAATCCAAGCATCTTCTTTTGAACCTATCTATGAATAGGTTTTACACAATGGGATAGAGTAGGGACACCATTTCCAGTCCAAATATTTTCTCATATTTCTCTCCCTAAAAGCTAAAAAATGTAGAATGAAGGCATATTTATGCTAGTCTAGTTGTATCAAAGTTTCAATATTTTGGAAACCATCAACCAAAGGGGTCTCCCCAATGAAAATTTCCAATTAGACTTCACATTGTTTCATGTGAGAACCCATATAGAACTAAGGCCTGACTATCATATATTCTTATAGATTTTCCTTGGCTTCAATGTTGATCATGACAGAGTCATCCACATGTAATTTTGGATTAGCAATTGAGTATACCTTGTAGATGCTCAATTGTATACATATCAAGGTTATTCTACCGAAAGGGAATGAAAAGTAAGAATTTTGAAGACAAGTAATAGTAACAATATAGAAAGACAAACGAGAACATACATAAGAAAGAATCATTGAGAAACTAGTGAAATAATTCACGAAAGAAATGATTGTTAAAAAAATAAAACTCACCTTCACTAAGATAACTACCAAATCCACCAAAATAGTTCAATTTCCTTAGTACATATGAAAACAACATACATCACAAAAATTAAAAGAACAATATTACAATATTTACAACATACGCATGAAAGTGCAATGGCTTAACAAGATTTTGAATTAAGAAAGGATTCCAATATACATCAAGATAGTGAACACCACCAGCACCAATAGTAGAGAATTGGAAAAGTCACCTGCTCCTCCAAACGAACTATCTTCCTCTCTAATGCCGGGTAGATGGAGCCAAGGTGAAAATTCTTTTGCATGAACAATGAGGGTGTATACATAACGAATGGGGTGATCATTCACCTCCCTTGCGAATCTTAGACTGCCCTCATGATTGTTCAACTTCTCTATGACCTTTTGACTTCCTCCATGAATTTTCACATTACATTCATGCCTCTTAGACTTCCACATTACATTACATTTCTCCCATATAGAATTTACATAATCCACAAAATGATGTGGCACATGATGACTTATGACAAGACATAACATGGAATTGCTTACATGGACTTTGTGATGACATGGAAATATCAATTTTCCCTTTGCTTCTAGTTTCTTTTTGTCTTCTTGAAAGATGGTGCATGTTATTCTTCTTCCTCCTCCTCATGAACTGAAGATAAGGATTCTTCAATGCGATTGTGATCTTTTCTTTTTTGTTGTAATTTTATTTTCCTTCATCTTATCACCTAATGGTCATTCAATCTCTTCAGCTCCATAGGGGTCTTCTAGAATTTTCTCCTTGTCCTTTTCCTCAATTATAATCCTATTATGATAAGAGAAAGGACCTATAACTAAAAACGTTTTTATGGCAAGATGTCATCAGTCTAAAAACCCCTAATATAACATGACTCATGAAATCACCTGTTATGACTAGAATTTGTTACTGTTTGAGTGACTGACTCAGGGATTGTGGAGTTAAAAATACCAAGGTTTAGGAATGAGCCTTGACACTGTGCAATATGTAGTTTAGGATGGTCGGGGTGAAAGGATTGCATAATTATGTGGCTCAAGAGCTCAAGGTTGGGGCTTGAGGCTTGAGTTTTCCTAATGCATAGTTCTTGGAGGACAAACTTTGGGAATCACGTAGTTGATGGAAACATGAGGTCATGCCTGAGGCTTGAGCCATGATGTTTTCTAATGCATAGTTCTAAGAGGAAAGGCTAGGTGACTATGTGATTGAATGACTCAAGAGCTAAATGTTGAATATTAAGGTTTGGAGTTTCCCAATGCACAATTATGGTAGGAGAAGAAGTTGGGAGATGGCACAATTGAGGGGATTAAGGGCTGAAGCTTGAGGCTTAAGACTTGGAGTTTGTAAATGTGCAGTTGTTGGGTATCATTTTTTAAGACTATAATACCCTATATTTTCCTCTATTTTTGACCAACTTTATCTTAAACCTATTCACGAATTGCCTATATTCTCCAAGAACAAAACTTTTAGCATCGTTATGTATCTATGAGGTAATTAATATTCGAAGCATGATTTTTATGATTTGTTGTTAGTAGAAATATAATATTTGATTCTTTATATTCTATAATTTTTTAGGTTGACTCAAATATATTTTAAGACCTTGTTCCTACTCATGTAACACAAGTATTACCCATTTGGTACCAACAATACTTGTCTGGTACCCATGTTCTTTCTGGTTCGATACCTGTGTTCATTCGATACTTGTGTTTTTCTAGTACCTGTGCTTGTCTCATACTTGTGTTAATCCGAAACTAACCTTATTCACTCGGTACCAAACCCGAATTTTCAGCTTCGATGTTTCGAGTGAACTAATTCTCATGAGACAATAACTGATGTCAAAGCCTCACATTTTTATGGAAAACCAATATATGCTTGATCCTCATGCACTGTGTGATGAGGTTGAAGCCCAATATGTGAAGGAAAATGATGTGTAATATTTTCATGATGATTTTATCATATCTTTTGAACTTTGTATGTAACGACCATTCCTCTATAAGAGAAGGCTCATAGATGATAAGTGAAAAAGACAAAGAAAAAGAGATTTAGATAGTATTGTTATGTTGGATATTTAACTAAGAAAATAGCTTTGTAAACATTTTCTGAAATCAACGGTATGAGCGGAAATTGATAAAACTATTTTGTTAATAAAGTCTTTCGTTCTTTAGTTTTCTCTTAGCTTCCATTTTTAGCTCAACAAAGGCTCACCGAAGCCATCAAGTTAAAGTTTTTATTATAATTATTGTGAATATAGCCTGGTTTGTGTGTGTAGAGTGACTTAGTGTTATAATTCAATTTCAAAGAATTTGATGTGATTTCAGTTCTATTCTATGGGAGTAATCTATTTTAGAGTGAGTGATATAAGTCTCGAGATATTAGTTTTCGATAAAGGATTCATTATTTTTTGTGAATGAAAAAATTATTTATCATGGTGTATGCTTAATTTTTGTTTTCTGTTTTGAAGAACATGAAAAGTTAAGATAATATATCTCACCATTCACCTTCATCTGATGTAAGTGAATACTCTTGCTATACCTAACGTTTTTTGTATAAGACTGTATAACGTTCTTCAGAACTAGTTAACTTATGAATGATTTATTTGCTTGATCTTTGAGTGCGGTGTGTTGATTTTAGTTTAGTGATTGAAACCAATTGCTACAGGAAAATAGAGTTGAATCCATATTTTATTTCATGAGCTTGTAAATGGATAGACTCATTACCTTAGCATGAACCCTTAGATCACATGCTTGTTGATATTCTATTTATGATTTTTTCATTTTGATTTTTAAGTTCTGTGAGGAGGATAGATTTAAAATTGTAGAATGGAGTATTGGTTTTGAATGCTTCTTATCTAGGCTATACTCATCATACGTAGGAACTTATCTATTATCGACACATATAGTGCATCATCTCTACTGGTTATGATTCCTTGGTTGATAATTTAATTTGTGGCGATATATCATTCATATAATTTCCCAAGCTGTAAATGGTAATAGGTAATGGTTTGTCTTTTTGATGGTTTTTGAGTGATATTGAGGACGACCTAAGGACAGAGAGAAGATGGTAAGACATGAGTGAATATCCATGCATCCACTACTGTGGGGTTGCTCGAAATTATGGTTGTCTCTAATCGATTCTCTGGTTTCTTTTTCATATGCATAGAATTTAAGGTAGGATATGAAGCCTCATTTTTCTTTATTTTTCTCTGCGGGTGTGTTTTCATTTAGAATGATTCATGAAAAGAAGAAAATACTAACTGAAAAGATAAGTTGGTGACATTACCATCCTAGTAGCACAGTGGCACTTTGAGTACATGATTGGTTTGCTTACACTTGTTTTAAGTGTGTTTTCTTCTTATTTATTTACGATTTTCAATAAGAACTCCATACACTAGTCCATGTGAATGAAAATTATTAGGAACCAACAAAGTAGTATTCAAGGATGATCAATATTTTGAGAGAACCCTCTCAAATGGTAGCAATAGCTTAGATCTGTACTTCTCAAGAGCAACAAATATTGACATAAGTCAAGAAATTATCTTCCTTCCCAAAAGCGTTAGAAGAATAACAACTCCACGAATCACACCCACACAAAGATTGTTACTCTTACAAACTTGTTTAGAAAACTAAAGAACCGTGGACTGTAATCGATGAAGAGAAATAATTAGAACTCGAGATTGAAGAATTTTTGGCATGCCTATCTACAGATCCTCTAAGGATATGTGACAACCCTGGTTAAAAACTCATGTAAAAAGATAAATACCACATATGATGGGACATGTATTCCAAGCTGAATGGTGGGGGAAACATCCTAATGGATGTTGATTAGATTATTATGGCTAAGGCATTGGCAAAGAAAGTGAAAAAGGTTTTGGAAAGGCATGAGGCATTAATTTGAATTGTATTTATGGAAATAATGGAAATTAGGAGAAAAGGAAGGTGAAAGGTCACATGTTTCATGTGAGAAGGAAATTGAAGGAAAATAATGGAAAATGAGAAAAAAAGAGGCATCATTAATAAAAAGGCTAATGAGGATCAGTTGGGAGGCTCTTGGCTAGAAGTTGGTCAGTTCAGTGTTCGAGCTATCTCTCTCATTATTCCCTCTCTCTCATACTCTTAGATACTTAAACTTTTCTTGGATCACTCTTGGGGGGTATGGAATACTTTGATTTTTGGAGCAAGAAGGCAAAGGAAGAGAAAGAAAGCACAAGAGGCCATTGGGATTAGCAACTACATCAAATTTTCTTGTAGGTACCCAGTTGCATGTATGATTTCTTTACTAGTTTTTGCATGCATGAAACATTCTTGTGGTTTCTTGGTCGTGATTTGTCATTGGCATGGAGGATTGCCTTGATTGATAGTGGATTTGCCTAGCCTTGCCATTTCTTGGATAACCATGGTAATTGAGCATTTATTTCCATTGTTTCTTTTTTGGTGGTTCTCATGTTTCCTTAGCTTGTGTTCAGCTATTAGTTATTGGAAGCCTTGGTTGGAAAAACACTCTAGAAGCCCTTTAACTGCTTGGGTTGAGTTATTATTCCCATAGCCTTGGTTGGGAAAACGTTGAGGAAGCCCTTTAACAACTTGGGTTGGGTTACTTGTCCTAAAAGCCTTGGTTAGAAAAATTCTCTGGAAGCCCTTAGTGGGTTGAGTTACTAGTCTTGGAAGCCCTGGTTGGATAAACACTATGGAAGCCTAGTAAAACCTAAGGGTTGAGTTACTAGTCTTGGAAGCCTTGGTGAGACAAATTGTTTTGAGCCTAGCAATAGCCGTGGGTTAAGTTACTAGTCCTGGAATCCAGATTAGAATAAACACTCCAGAGCCCTAGAAGGTTGGGATAAATACTGATTCGATGATGCTTTGTGATGTCTGACTATGAGGTGGAATCACTATTTGGTGGGCTGAGATGGATGACCTTTGGAAGCCTTGGATAATTTTTTATTGATGTGTTCTACGAGATCCCACATTCATGCTTGGAATATGGCACAGGGGTGAATGACTGAAGAGATATTTGGCCCAACCATTCTACGGTTTGGTGGAACATGGAAGTCCCATCTCGGGTTTGAATTTTACATCATTAATGAAAGGTTATTTCTTCTTTTATCTGTATGAGTATTATGATGGATTATATGTGGTTTATATGGATATGATTTCATTGGTATTTTTGTCCATATTATGATGGTTGTTTACATGTTTTATGTCAATAACTATGAGTGGATCTCATCATGTTGTTACTTGTACGTGAATGGATAATGTGTCTATGACCTAATAGATGATAATGTAGAAAATGGCATAAGTGAACAATGTTTCATAACGATTCTCAGATAAGATTGAGATCCCTACACTTAACACATTTA
Organism: Pinus taeda; assembly: GCA_000404065.3. Taxonomy (NCBI): domain Eukaryota; kingdom Viridiplantae; phylum Streptophyta; class Pinopsida; order Pinales; family Pinaceae; genus Pinus; species Pinus taeda. The sequence goes on along the minus strand of APFE030141207.1, from coordinate 181,790 downwards.
TTTACACCTGTAGATTACATGCCCATGATATGTTTGACAAAATTCCTATCATGGCTAGAAGGTATCCAATCAAGGTCTTGAACAGATATTTTCTTTAATACTTTCATTTCCCTATTACTTTAATGAATTAAAGAGATGGATCAGTTTTGGGTAGTGACCTAGGCTCTGGGCGTAAAAAAGTGGCTCAAATCCCAGAGTCCTTGGCATAGCACTAACAATTTTGGTCCAAGGTCACTGGTAGGTAGGCCTATGAGAGCAAATTTAGGTTGTTGGTGACTCCCTTTCCCATAACATGAGAGAGACGATGGCCCAAGGAACCTAAAACAATAGTGGGACCTAGGGACATGCTGTCAGAGTGGTTGACTTGTATCTTGAGGGTTTTGTTGATGATGTTGGATGTTTGTATTGTGTGTTTTCGTCTGTTCCACTTCCTCAATGTGACTTAGGAGTTTAAATCATATCATAGTGGCCTCTTTTCACATGTTTACCCTGATTGTCTGGTTTCTTCGGTAGATGTGGGGGGAGGGTGTTATAGAGTGGTATCAAATCATGGTTGCACTCTCCTTGGGTTGTGTGTTGACCATCCTTTTATGTTGGTTGCATATGCATTCCTTATGCATGTAGTCGATGTGCTTGTTTCATTTGCATGGTGTTGATCATGGTTGTAGTGATGTCGCCATGTGAAGGTTGAAGGTGTTATCATGGAGTATGTCTTCATGTGTGTATGGTTGGTTATGCATTTGTATGCATGTCATTGTTCACATGTTACAAAATGCCGTTTAGGTGGTTGTCGTTGTCATGCATGATGTCATGGCATGTGTAGTTGATATGATCATGCATTGATGACTGGTCTCTAGATAGAATGATGTGTGTATGGTTTCACAGTCATTTATTATATATATACAATTGTTATCCATGTATGGCCTTGCTTATAGTTATGCATGAATAGTAGGTCAAATATGCCTTGTGAATTCATTGTATGCAATTTAGGCCATCATGATGCTATTGGTTTTTATGATGCTAATGTGTGGGCTTAGATAGAGTAGGAGATGTAAACTATTAAAGTGATATTGCAACATTAGACTTGGGGTAAGAGCTGACTGCCATATAGGTATGGTATGTTTGGCATGCATGTATGTAAGTTAAGGATATTTATATGCATTAGGTTTATATATATTAGGTTTATGTACATGTCTTTTTTCGGTATGGCTACAAACATAATACATTATAGTTTATTCGTAAAGTCATATGCACATGTGTTAGATAGTCAAGAATGATAGTAACCTGTGGTTGTATGCATTGCTAATGGTGTCTCATGTTAGAAAGCTTGATGATTAGGATATATGATGTTGATGAGCATGATATATACCTTATTTTTGTTATATACTATTAACTTGATAATTAGGGTTATTTGTTTGATACCTTGATGTTGAAATTCAGATTAGTCATATGCATGATGGTTATGTCCATTACATTGGAGATATTAATGTTATATGTATTGTGTTAACCTGGTTTGACCTATGTAGATGGTTATGTTGTGATATTCAGGTATGAAACCACATATTTATGATATGGTTTCGTACTAACCTATATTGATCGTAGATATGTGATTGTTATGCATGAATGAAAAATGGTTATGAGCTTATGATGTGAACATGTTAGGTAGTTACTACTATGGATATCATGATTTAGGGTTGAGTGGATATGTTGTGAAGTTGTATCTTGCTAACCTAGATTGATTGTGTAGACAAGATAGCATCCCCTAAAATACAGTAAGGTATGAGTTCGCTTATGTCTTATATTTGGTGCTTGATTATTTGATTATGCCATCTATTTGGTGTTCTAATGTTTTGTGTCTATTACGTCATATGGTTGATTCATTTAACATGGTATGTTTGCAAGTTGGTTGAATGTTTGATGTATTTCATAATATGAGTATGTGTTTCAATGATCTTATTTTAAGATGATTGTACTAATACATATGTGTTGAAAAAGTTGATGGGTACTTGAGTGTAGTAGGTGATAGTTGTAGATTTATGTCTAATGACTATGATTTGAATGTGAATTATGACATGATTGTTAGTCTTGGTAGAGGTTGATCTTGAATTCATAGATATGATTGTCTTGATATTTGGAAAAAGTAGTTGACATGTGTGAGAAGTTGTAGGGTAACATGTTAGGTATTAGCGTGACAAGGTAACACTTGATGTGTTTATATAGCTAACAATTGGGTGATGTGATAGTACATACTAAGCCTCGATTGCAGCGAGGTAAAAAGGGTAAAAGAACGGAATTGAACAAGAATTACTTTGTCTATGTTTGGAAACCGTAATTCCAAATGAACGAGTGCTTTGCATAGATGAAGTGTTCCTAACCTTGATTTTGTTTGACATTATGTGGATATGTGCTAGATTCATGAAAATGTACTTAACAGGTAAATTAGTTAGTCTTTAGTGACAAGTGGATTTGTCAAGGGATTGGAGTCCCTTGAGACATGGCACAAATGTGTTTAGCTACAAGGCAACATGCTTGGCATGACAATATAAGGTAATCAATGTATTTTTATGCTTATTTATACACTAACAGGTATGTGTTTATGGAAATATGATTGAGGGGAATGCATGTCCAAGAGAGGTTGGGATGAAATATTGAAGAAGTCTCTATTTGAGTTTTCCTTAGGAACCATGGTGATTGAGTCATGGTGTTTGTTACTAGTCTTGTGCTTTTGGTGTTTTGACTCTTTTTTGTGCTTGATTGTGGTTTTGTTTGTATCTTGTGCATTGCCATGCAACTTGGTTTGTGGTGTTGTTATTGGCTTCATGGTTTTCTTCTTTGTTGTTTCTTGTCTTGCCTTTTATCCCTTGAGTGTCTTGGGAATTGTTTGGGAAAGAGGAAAGTTAATGGAGCTCAATGAGAGCTATGTGTTACTCAACAGGTAATGTAAGACTTAGATGAAGCTTGTTGTAGGAGTAAGTGCAGCAGAAGGTAAGACTACGAAAGTCAATTAGACTGGTTGAGTCCATTGTGGTGAATGGGCAGTGGCAGTACATACATGAGAAAGGTAACCATAAATGGTAAAGTAAATGGACTTAGGATGTTAGATAGCTCGACTAAGTTGGGAACAATGGCTCTGAATATTGTGCATGAATAAAGGAAGTTCTCTTAATCTTAACCTTGATATCTAGTAATTATGTTATGATCATGATTATGTTGATGTTTATACATGTAGGTGTGTATGTATGCTATGTTTGATAGGGTCATCATGGATCACAATTATTAATGCTAACATTTATATGTATACATGTATGTATGTATGTTTTTTTCTGAGAGGATGATGATTGTTTTATGATAAATATTATATATGTATCTATGTGACTATCTAATAGGATTGTTAGTGATTGTTCGTGTGGAGGAATGATTTCTTATGCAGGTGAATAGCATGAAGAGATTTTTGGTTCATGAGGAATCGAGTTGGAAGAGAAGTGTGACACATATACGAGGTCAATATCATGTGGTTATGTGTTGATTTTATGTGATTATATTATATCTATGTATGGATAGGTTATAGCAAGGGATACATAAGTGAAATGAAAGTAGTGTGGTCTACAACATACTAGGATAAGCATGGATAATTCATTGGAACCAAGGTTACTTGGCAAGGACAGTGTGGTTTCGGATGTGTGGTATTATTGTTGTGCCTATGTTGTATATGTTATGCATGTTGCATTTGTGATGATTGTGCGCATGTAATATTGTGCATATGTAGTGTGTGTACATGTTGATTATGTAATGTTATGTACTTGGTGTTAGTACATATAGTGTTGTATGATTGTTGCATGTTCAGTGTTGGGTATAGACTGTGCTATGTACATGTTGGATATATAATGTTCTATACATATTGTGTTGTACGCAAATGTTGCTCTACACATGTTGGATATGTGGTGATTTTTACAGATGATTCTATGTGCATGTGGTGTTGCATGCATGTTGTACATGTGCTCCTATGCACATATGGTGTGGTGTGCATGATTGTACAAGTGGTGCTATGTGAATGTGGTGTTGTGTACATGTTGTACAAGTGGCATTGTGTGCAGGTGGTCTTGTGTACATGTAAGCATGTGGCGATGTTTACATGTGGTTTCACGTACATGTTGTGCACGTGGTACTATGTACAAGTAATATTGTGTACATGTTGTATAAGTGGTGTAGTGTATATGTGGTGTTGTGTACACATTGTGCATGTGGCACCATGTACATGTGATGTTGTGCACACGTTGTGTAGGTGGTGCAGTGTATAGGTGGTACTGCATACATGTTCTACATATGGTATTAGTGAATGTATGGTATTGTGTTCATGTCATACATGTTGTGTTAAGGGAATGTGGTACTAGGTATTGGCATTATGTAGGTGCATGTATTGTGTGGTGTTGTACATCGGGTATAGATGTATTGTGTTGTGTTATATGTTAGGTGTAGGTGTATATGTTATCTTATGCACTAGATGTAGGCATATGTATCGTATTGTCTACACTGGGTGTAGGTGTATGCATTATATGTTAGGTGTAGGTTCATGTACTGCATGGATTTCTATGTCATGTGTCATCGTATGTATATTATCCACACTATGTATATGTGCACCTAGTTGAGGAGAAGGAACTCAAATTTTGTCGGGTATGGAAACTAATCTAGAGTGCATATGGAATAAAGAAAAGGTTGAAGTTAAGGATAAGTATCAATATTTTATTTTAGCATTATTATACATGTGATCTATGATTCTAGTATATCATGATTACATGTGAATTATGATTATGGTTTAAGATAGTTACATGTGATTTATGATTTTTATCAATGATGATTATGTTTTAACCGAACCTAATGTAATATGATTATACATGATGATTTGGTCAAATATGTTAGTTTTACTTGTTGTGACAGGAAGCGAACATAATTGCAAATGTACTTTATTGACGAACTACCAATGAGGTATGATTTGAAGTTATTTCAATTTATTTTGAATTTAATGGAAGTTATGTGCTTGGAAAAGGAATGCGTGAACATGCCTAGTTGGGTGGTTGAATTCGATTGCAAAAATTAGCATAAAAAACGAAGGAATTGAAATAGGCAGTAGTATGATGGTAAAGCACTTTAGGAGCACGACCATTGTGGAACACTCATGCCCAGTAGTGTCTATTGATTTCCATGAGCATTCTACAACCATTATAATGGTTTCAGACATGGATATACCTTCATTTTTGTATCTTCTGATGGAAGGAAGCCTTGGCAAGGGATGGACTACCTGAGATGAGGGTGCCAACGAAACTTGGAAGGTGAGTGACTGCACAGAATGGGTTGACAGGATTACCTAAGGGACTTTGTAGTAGAGAAGGGAATAATGAGGATGGATTTGTTTTCGTAATTAGGATTAACAAATGGAATCAAGTGCACATTGGGAGTGCGCCTTATAACAATGAGTCGATAATTGTTCATTGAGAGGACAAGTGGCACATGATTATAACAATGGATATTGGATGCAATTTGACAATGGTAGTGGATTTTGGAATTCTTGGGAAGGAGGTGAATCTTGGTATTACTTGAGGGTGGAGGCTTGAGCCTCTAGATTCCCTTGTTGGAGATGTAGACATCATATCTTTGTATTTGTTGGTTGAATAAAATGTGCATATGTGTATATGCATATATTATTATAAATACTGTATCGAGCTGGATTTATAAAGCTCCATAGGCAATATGGTTATTTCTTGGTTGGATAAAATGTTTATATGTATATGTTGTTATTATAAATACTGTAATGAGTTATGTTATAAATCTCTATTAAATGGTATGTTTGTCATGTTTCAGTAGTGGTCATTGTAAATGCTACAACGAGATCTGTTATAAATCTCCATGGGTAATACGTTTTGTTTTTAGTGGTCTTGTTGGTAATAAGTGTAATTGAACACTGAGGATGGTGTTCCCCCAAGGGGGATGGTTCTGTAACCACTTTTTGGGGCCTCAAAAATCTCTGCTTCAAGACGGGGGAAATCCACCCGATCTGGACCTTAAGACAACTCCTTTTTCATTTAGGTAGTGGCTCTGACTGGGGATATTGGGACCAATTTCCTAATGAAATGCGATTGAATGAATGTGTAATACTTATAGTAGAGTGAAATAGATGGATTTGCAGAAATGAATCAAATGGAAAGCATATGAATTAATCTACTCTATAACCCAAGATTGTTTAACATTCATCTAGATGCGATCTATAACGATTTTCCTTAGTAAATGACAATATAGATTGTTCAAACACCAATGGAAATGAAAATATTTCAAGATGAATATTTTGATTAAATAGTTAATCAAAATAATGTGCATAAATGATATCAAATTTAGAATATCAAATAAAATTGCGTAACATGTATTTAAAAATATCAATGGCAGAACGATCAGAAGTAAATACATGTAACACTGTCCTTTAAATATTATGTAGTAAGCAATATGAAGAGATAAATTCACTATTTGTTTATGAACAAAATAGTGGTAGAAAGATAGAAATACTAAATGCACATTTCTCAGCTCATAAAATAAATAACAATAGTTTATTCCTTCTCACAAAGATGATTTCAGGAGTAAAAAAATGAAACTTCTTGAAATTCTTTATGAAAATTCCTAAAACAATGTTCCAATCATTTTAGTGAGAAAATGTTGATGCCTCAAAAATCGCAGCATCAATATTAGGGAAAACCACCTGGTTTGGTCCTTAAATCCTGCTCCTTTTCCATTTGGTGTGGTGGCTCTGACTGGATATAATGGGACCAGTTTCCCAATGATTTATGAATGGGATGGATAAGTGTTTAATTTACTTATATCTAATGGTAAATTATGAGAGATTTATTCTAAAATGCAATAACGTAATTAACTAATCTATCACGGGAAATCTCTGCTTTAGTGCAACTCATAATGGTTCTCATTGAAAAGTAAGCATGTAGATGACTTTACTGTTAAACAAGAATATTCATTCATATGATAATTACTTTTTCAAATAATTGAACAAAGTAATAATTAAAACATTATTGCACTGATTTTATATATTATTGATGCATATATAGATGAAAGATAACAATTCTTGAACATTCAATAGTGATAAGTAAAAGAGGTTGTTGTAAGAACTTTATGCATACATCAATAATAGCAAAAATGAATGAATTCTAGTTCACATAAAAGAATGAAGCAACACATAGATAATAGTACCATATGTGTTTTAATCCTTCCAACATGAATTTGCATTTGGATCCCACTCTCTAACTTAGAAATACTCTTATAGGAAGCAATAGTGCATATCAGACAAAAGTACTCTTCATTAAAAGCTCAGAATATATGTCTAGTTTCATAAAAAAAATATGTATTCGAAGCACAATAGTGCAACTTCCAATCTAAGTCTTCCTACAAAATTTTAGGACACTTTTTAAAAACATGAAAGGGTTTATAAATACTATTTAGACTAACTAACTATGAAATAATAATTTTGTGAGCTAGTGTAACCAAATCACAGATACATGAACATCTCCCCGAAATAAATATGCTTGCAGTTGGTAAGGATGGTTCATTGTTTCGGCTGACTATCTTTTGGCTTGAGCTAGCATATGGCGCAATTCGTTTGCAATTTTCGAGGATGACTCATCTGCGAATGAAGCTGGGTAGTATAGGTGGCATCAAGAGTTTCAGGAATCATGTAACTGATTGCATCGATTAGGCATTTGATTGCTATCCTTTGACTGTATGGTTTCACAAGGAAGAACGAAAAGGTTTCCCATATTAAAGTTTGGATGCCCACGATTAATCTCTGCCTCTTTTCGAGCTCCTAATTCCATTTCTATTCCAATGCTTTAACTGATGGCAATTTCCCCGGAGTACATTCTGAAATTAAATTCGACAAATAAAGAGTGTCATTAATTAATTCCACTAAATTACCAGTCACCGATCTACATCTCGATGTTTCCCTTTTTGTCTTCATCAATTGAGTTTTCCATGATATTAGAAGCTCCTGCTAACAACCTACAAAAACCTTGGCCTTTGACAATATTTGTTGGATTTATGTCCAAATCATATTCCTGTAATGTTGTGACTCAATTTGCCCTCTTTTCTCCCAATTCCTTTTGAGCTAGTAACTGTCATATTGCTGAAAAAGGGACTATAACTTTTGTATGAGTTTTTAAGAGAAAGGACCTGAAGTGTTTGATGGCTTTATATACAGTAAAGGCTTGTTTTTCAACTTCATATTAATTGAGTTCAGCACCTTGAAGGTTTGAACTATAAAATGAAATTGGCGCTTCCAAGTTTTGATTATTGATTTGTATGAGCACTGTTGCATAAGATGAATAAGATGCGAGAGTATATAGAATGAAATGATTTGAAAAATTAGGAGTGTTTAAAGAACGAGTATTTGTGATTTATTGCTTGATTGAATCAAAAGATTCCTTTTCTATATGTCCCCATTTAAGCAACGAATTCTTCTTAATCATGATTTGTAATGGTAAAACAATCTTTGAAAAATCTGGGATAAATCTTTTTACAAAATTAATTTGGCCTAAAAATGATTGTATTGCTTTTCTATTATGTGGAAATGGAATATCAGAAATTTCTTTGATTCTATCTGGATTGTTATAAATGCCATCCTTTGAAACAACGAAACCCAAGAGCTTACCTTGGTCAGGAGCAAAAAATGACTTCTTAGGATTGAGTGAAATGCCATATCTTTTGCAGCATTCAAAGATCTATTTTAAATCATGTAAATGATTTGATCTTTTCTTATAGAAAAAAGTAATGTCATCCAAGTATACAACTACTAATTTATTGATTAGGCCTTTGAATGTGATGTCCATTGCTCTTTGAAATGTAGCTCCAGCATTGATCAATCCAAAAGGCATTTTTTGATAGGCATAAGTTCCCCACTTGGTTCTAAAGGTAGTCTTAAATTTGTCACTATGGTGGACCAAGATTTGATTATACCCTGAAAAACCATCTAAGAAGGACATTAATTTAGAGCCAGCTACTGAATGGAGAGTTTGCTCCATGGTAGGTAAAGGGAAGTTATCTTTTTGACTTGCTTTATTAAGATTTCTAAAATCAATAGAAATTCTAATGTCACCATTTTTCTTCCTTACTGGGATCATGTTGGATACCCAATTTGAATGTCTAACGGGAAAAATTATCTTAGCTTTCAAGAGTTTGTTTAATTCAGCTTTTATTTGAGCCTCCAAGTTAGGATGAATCTTCCTTAATTTCTGTTGTATTGGTTTTTCTTCAGATATCATCGAGATTGTATGTTGTATGATACATGTATCATATGTTTTCAAATAATCATATTTCCAAGAGAAGACATTTTTATATCTATGCAATAATATGATAAATGCAATTCTTTCTTTTGAAGAAAGTCCTAATCCCAAATTGATGCTTTGTGGGTTCTCCTCAGTACCAATGTTTATTAATCCAAATCTAAAAGTAGAACTTTGAAGCTTTGAATTAGTAACCTATTTAAACCTATCTTTGATGTCATAAAGATTTTCAAGTTTGACCACTGGTTTGGGTATTGAGTTTTCTTCAAGCTTTTGCTTCATTTGAATGTCATGCTCACTTTTGTCAATAATTTGATCATCATAGGACTTATTAGAAATTAAGAAATTTAAAATTTCATCATCATTATTGAACTCTCGCTAGTTAGTGACATTGTTAGGAATCGATGGCCTGAAAATTAATTCTACTGAAAACCTATTGGGGCTGTAATCTTTATATGGTAGGAGCTTAGAAGCAACATTAGCTAGTAAATTTGTCGCTAAATTCTAAGATCTCGGGATGGGAGAAATATTAAATGCAAGAAAATGAGATACAAGGTCTTGCACCAAGGATTGATAATGTTTAAGGTGATTAGAAAGGCAATGTATAGTATTTCTAACTTGTCTTATAACAATTTCAGAGTCACTGAACACTTTCAAATATTGAACTTTAAGACTGATGGCTTTATAAAGTCCTTGAACCAAGGCCTCATATTCAGCAGTATTGTTTGTGCATTCAAATTCTAATCTGAATGATAACATTGTCTTTTCTCCCTCAGAACTAACTAAAATACATCTTGCTCCTACACCTTCATTAGATTTAGACCCATCAAAATATAATGACTAAAACAAAGATTTATCTACAGTTTTATTTATAGTTTCGTCAACATTTTTAACACACCTTGATGTATTTGTTGGGAATTTTTTTTAATTTGAGATGTGAAACTCTTAACTAAGAAAGGTGATGATTGAGTAGTAAAATTTCCGAAGAATGATTCAGATGAATAGTTGTAACCCAGAATATTGTTATTAAATGCTATTGGCTAGCTTTCTTGTTCAAACCCAGTAACAGTATGAGTCATATATTTCTCGCTATCAATCTTGATCTAATTTGGCTTTCCTTTATAGGGCAGCCACATGTGTGACCAATTGGTGGAAATGTAACCATGAAGCTTCTCAGACCAGTCTCTACTTAAAATCAAGCCATAGAACTTAGGAATATCAGTGATTAAAATATCAATTCTTTGAACAACTCTTGGGTCAGCTGATAACCTGATGGTAACATAATTGATTTCTCCTAATACTTGAACCTTAGTTCTATCCAACTTGACAATATGTATTGTAGACTTTTGTGGTTCAATATTCAATTTAGAACAAACTAAGGTTGGCATTATATTTGAAGAAGTCCCTGACTCTATCAAGTAATTGTGCAGATTTCTATTATAAATTTCGTAGGTCAAGAGAAAAGGAGGAGTATGAGATTTTGATCTATCTCCGATTAAAACAACATCAGTAGCTTCTACACTACCAAGAGGTGATTTACTTGTTTCATTAGTAGCTTTGGACAGTACAACATTTGGAAGAGGAGAAGAAGGTATTGCATGTAACCCTTTAAGTAGCAACTTTTGTTGATGTTTGAGTTTACTAAGCTAAAACATTGTGATATTTGCGTTTGTTTTCTTGATGTCTTCAATAATGCTGTAATCCATAGAGTCTGTAACTACTAATGTTTTACATGTTGAAGGTGGATTTGAAGCTAATGCTTGATTTTGAGAAGGTATCGTTGTAGAATTCCTTGTGGGAACTTTTTCTTTAGTAGTGGTACCTGTGTTCCTTTTCTTCTAAGTTATTTGAACAGGTTCAGGAGTACTTTTACTCCTAGTAGTTACAGGGAAAGTTTCCTGTTCATTTTCTGTATCAGAATTAGGAAAGATAAAGTCCCACATCCCATGACATTCTATAGTTACCTCTTCTTCAGTTTCTTCAGATGAAAAGACTATCTCTTCTTCTTCTTCCTCTTCAGGATTTGAGTTTGCATTGGATATAACATTTCGTGGCTTTGATTCAGGTTTCTTAAAGTTTCTAAAGGGCCTTTTTGTTGAAGTCTCAGCTACTTGCTTCTTGATTTCTATCATTTCATTTGACATAGTTTTGAGAACTTTTTGGAGACCTTCCATATCGTAGAGATCTTTAGCTACTTTCTTCTTGGAATCATCTTTGAAGGAGACCTTTTTTTTATTTTCTTTCTTCAAGAGCAGCATTCTTTTCTAAGGCAATGATGCATTTCTCTATAGCAAGTGCTTCTTTCATATTTTTTGCCAGGGTTGGTTTTGCAGCTCTATCTACAAAGATAGCTATATTTGAGGGTAAAGCTATTATATACAATTCACTTCTAATTTTCTCACTAGGTTTAGAGGCAGTAGGAACCTTATTCAATAGTTTATTAAACTGTGATTTAAACTCTTTTATAGGTTCTTTAGACTCTATCCTAAGATGCGAAAGATCATTGATTAATGTTTCCAGAGATCTGTCATCACCGTATTTAGTCAAAAACTGTTCTTAAAAATTGTTCCAACTAGTAATGGATCCTCATGGCAAGGAAAAGTACCAGGACCCATCTGATCCTTGTAGGGTATAAGGGAAAAGTCTAACAACCGCATCTTCCTCTGTATCTCCTTCTAAATTGATTGACAACATAAAGTTGTTAATGTTCTCATCGACCTGTATGCCTGCATCTAGATTACATTTCGGCAACCATTTTTCAAGATGAGCTGGCACTGGGTTTAATGGTGTAGGCATCATGACTGCACCAGGATTATTCCATGGATTTTGTGCCATTGTCAAACTAATACTAGATGATAGTACTAATGAAGTTCCAAATGATTGGGAAGGAGCAGATATTGAAGTTTGAGGAGGTTGAGAAATAATTGTTGAAGTTCTAGTTCCCTGTTGAACAATAATCTGGAGTGGAGGAGTGGATGGTTGACTTTGCACTGGAGAAGATGAAATGGATGATGATAATGAGAAAGTTTCACTATCAGATCGTTCAGTTGTTTTCTTTGCCCATTTCCTTTTAGGCAAAGGTAACTCAGTAGGTTCAATACCAAGCTTTTCACTCTGAAGTCTAGTGAAGGGATGAGAAGAAATGAATTGCAAAGTTATATTGCCTTGAGATACCTTAGATCTTTGTGGAGATATTAAGAATCCTTGAAGTATATGGACGAGAGACTGTACTTCAGGAGATTCTATAGTTAATTTTTCTGAGATATTTTGGGGTTGAGCAGTGGTTGTTGTCTCCTCTAATTCTTGCTTGGAAACTGGAGTTCTAGCCTGTAAGGGAGAGGTTAGAGGTGAAGTGGAGGGAGATTTACTCTTGGAATGGGTTGTAGATTTGGGTTTTCTTGAAATTCACAGTCCATGCCATCCATATAGCATAAAAAATGTTGATGCCTTGAAAATCATTGCACCAACATCGGGGAAAACCACCCGGTCCGGGCCTTAAAGGCATCTCCTTTTTCATTTGGTGTGGGGGCTCCAACTAGATATAATGGGATAAATTTCCCAAATATTTATGAACGGGATTGATAAGTGTTTAAATTACTAATATATAATGATAAATGATGAGATATTTATTCTAAAATGCAATAACGTAATTAACTAATCTATCCCGGGAAATATTTGTTTTAGTGCAACTCTTAATGGCTCTCATTGAAAAGTAAGCATGTAGATGACTTTACTGTTAAACAAGAATATTCATTCATATGATAATTAATTTGTTCAAATAATTGAACAAAGTAATAATTAAAACATTATTGCACTGATTTTATATATTATTGATGCATATATAGATGAAAGATAACAATTCTTGAACATTCAATAGTGATAAGTAAAAGAGATTGTTGTAAGAACTTTATGCATACATCAACAATAGAAAAATTGAATGAATGCTAGTTCACATAAAATAACGAAGCAAAATATAGATAATAGTACCATAGGTGTTTGAATCCTTCCAACATGAATTTGCATTTGGACCCCGCTCTCTAAATTAGAAATACTCTTATAGGAAGCAGTAGTGCATATCAGACAAAAGTACTGTTCATTAAAAGTTCAGAATACAGGTCTATTTTCATAAAAAAATATTTATTGGAAGCACAATAGTGCAAATTCCAATCTAAGTCTTCCTACAAAATTTTAGGACCCTTTCTAAAAACATGAAAGGGTCTATAAATACTATTTATACTAACTAACTATGAAATAGAAATGCTATGAGTTGGTGTAACCAAATCAAAAATACATGAAAATCTTTCCGAAGTAGATATGCTTGTAGTCAGTAAGGATGGTTCATTGTTTCGGTTGACTATATTTTGGCTTGAGTTGGAATATGTCGAGCATTGGTTGCAATTCTGGAGGATGAATCATACGCAAATGAAGCTAGACAGTATAGGTGGCATCAGTAATTTCAAGAATCATGAAACTGATTGCATTGGTCAGGCATTTTATTGTTGTCCTTTGACTGTATGGTTTCAGAAGGAAGAACCAAAAGGTTTCCCATGTTAAATTTTGGATGCCTGAAATTAATCTCTTCCTCTTTTCCAGCTCTTGCTTCCATGTCTTCTCCAATGCTTTGACTGATGGCAATTTCGCTGGAGTACATTCTGAAATTAAATTCGACAAATAAAGAGTGTCATTAATTAATTCCACTAAATTACCAATCACCGATCTACATCTCGACGTTGCCCTTTCCTCCTTCATCATTTGAGTTTGCCACTCAAGGAACATATTTTCCTTGTGTGATTCCAAAATTTGAGGCAAATTCATGGCTTGTAATTCCTTGGTTTCTTGCCAGGAAAGAAACTCTATTAGTGTCTCATCTGCCTGCTCCAAATTTTGTTTGTCGTCAACCGACTTGTCAATTATGGACGAGGAAATCTCACAGAATGGAGTGTTAGCATTATGATGTATGTGTTGTACTTGATGGAAACCCTCTCATAGAAGAACATCTCACTTATACTCAACTAGATGAATCTACAAAAGAAATATCAGGGTTGCACGGTAGAGGAATTGTGGTGCGGCAATGTTATTTTCGAGTTTCGCAGATGCACCGATCAAAAGGTGCGAAAATTGGTAGGTTGCACAGATGCACATTTCACAGAGTGCGGACATGTTCACAGGCATTCTGAACAAAAGGTGCGAACCTAAAATGCACAGACTTTCATGCAGTGAAAAACGCACATCTTAAGTTTGGTCCATGGTATTTAGCCTGACATTTTTGATCCTATGGTTTTGGTCCGTGTTTTCGCATCTAAAATATTGAACCCAAGTTTTGAGTCCCTAGTATTGTTTCTCAATGATTTTGATCCATGGTTTGAGTAATGCCTTGGCTATGAAAGGGAAAGGAGATCATTTGGCTGGACAAGTGTGTTGAATATCTTAAGAATAAGAAGATCTGAATTTTTGATAATCGGTTGGGGAGTTATAGTTGAACCTGAATCAAGAGGAAGCTGGAGCATTATAAGTCAGATCTACTGATGCGTTGAGATCTCTTTGGCGCATGAACGGATCTATGAATTTGACAGTCTGGGTATATTTGAGGACTGATAAACTCTCTATATCCAGAGGTGCGCAGGATCAGAGAAGGCGCACATGCGAAGGTGCGCAGCACAGAGAAAGCACAAGTGCGGAGGTGCACAGTACCAGTGAAGGAGTAGGTGCAGAGGTTCACTAATCAAAAGACGACACAGGTGTGGAGGTGCGCAGAGCATAGAAAATGCGGGTGTGAAGCTGCGCAGGTCGCAGACAGTGTAGGAGCGAAGCTGTGCAGGCCACAGACAAAGAAAGTGCGGACATCAGTAGGTTACTACTAGTGAAATTGCAAACTTTTCTTGAAGTATATTTTAGTTGATTTTATCTATTGCTGCAATGTTCTGGATATAGACTTGGTGTCTAGTTACCGGTACTGTTTGTCTAATTACAACATTCTGAGAAGTTATTGGTTAATTGGTTGATGCACATATACTTGATGATTACTTGATATTCATGGATCCAGTATGAAAATTGATGAAACGTGGTCCCCGAAAGAAAAGGGAAGGTAGTAGCTTTCTGTAGGTCAGCACCTACGTACTAGTATCTTAGCTAGTACAAGAGCTAAGGGGGTTGTAGCTCCCTTCTAAGAGAAGCTGGAAAACGAGAGAGGGTTGTAGCTCTCTGCAGGGTGCAGCTTGCGTACTGGTAAAGGACTGCACCAGTACGAAATCATTGTAAAAAGAAGTTTCTAATTGAAAGAAGATAGAGACATATTCCATCAGGTGGTTTTCACCCACATTGGGTTTCCACCTTACATATTGTGTTCCTTCATGTGACTATCTATTTGTGTTCATGCTCATTATTATATGGTTCTCACATACAGATTAATGACAAACATCTAAAGAATAATTTAAATTATAAGTCTGGAAGGTATATGCAAGTTTCAATTGTTAGATCTGCAAATATAGATTGAAAAGTATTTGATAATACTGATTCACCCCCCTCTCAGTATTATTTCCAACAGGGAGGAATAAGAGAAATATTATTACATAGCAAGTTCAATTGAGTAGATAATGTTTTATTTATTTGG
Source organism: Pinus taeda (assembly GCA_000404065.3). Taxonomy (NCBI): domain Eukaryota; kingdom Viridiplantae; phylum Streptophyta; class Pinopsida; order Pinales; family Pinaceae; genus Pinus; species Pinus taeda. Next base: position 165,851 of record APFE030141207.1, on the reverse strand, counting down.
ACAACCTCTGATTTGAATTCCTCTATCTTAGGAAATTCCTTGAATCCTTCTATTTGTAATGATAATTGAGCAATCTGTTCATCTTTCGATTTGCTCAACTATTCATTCATTGTCTTTAGCTTGTTTAATGCTTGAGACAACTATTTTTGCTTTTGAACTGTATCTTGGTCTATCCTTTGTTTCTCTTTGAGCAATTGCTCATTTAATTTCTCATTTGATTTCTTTTGTGCTACTAACTGTTGCTCTAACTTCTCTATCCTTTGTTTTTTTTCCTGTACCTATGTCTCTAGTGAGATGATCGCTTGATCCTTTTCTTTAAGCAAATTGCTGACTTTCGATGCCTTATCCATAGTAGCTACTATATATGCCCCAGCATATTGAGAGAGCTTAGTAGATCTTCAGAAGGGTTGAATTCCTCTCTACATACCACATTATTTATCTCCATCTGTGTAGGTAAAAGAGAAGATTGATCAAGTTTTCTCTTTTTCCTCTGTCTCTTTATTACAACCCTATGCTTAGGGTCGTAGAAGACATCTAAAGGTGGTATTTCTTCTACTCGCAGAACAATCTCATATGAAGGGTTCTCTGGAATCATTTCGACATCTGTTTGGGTCATGGATGGGCTGCTACTTCATTTAGTTGGAACTGTATTAGTTGTCATTTTCTATCCAGTTGTTACTTTGGGTGTACTAAATCCCTGCAAGCTCTCGGTATTGCTGATAATTGAGTCAAACTGTTGCCATTCTTTGAGTAGTTTGGGATCAATATGAACGTCTGAATCAATAAGCTCACCACCCTTTTCTTCTTCTTGCTCCTGCTCTGGTGTTTTTTCCTTCTCAAGAACTTTTTCTATTGCAAGAGCTTTCTCAATAGCTTGCTATTTAGTTTTGCTTGACTAGACGGCCGGGGTTGTGGCTAATAGGTCGAAGGGTAGAGTTTGCAACCTCTGGTCCCTAAGCCTATTAAACGTTCCTAGCCCTTCATCTTGATATCTCATCCTGGCCAATGTTTTAACTTGAAATAATGATTCATTTGAGGAAAATATATCATTGAATTCATCGGCTTTATGATTAAACTTAGCAAGTTTGGCTTGAGACGTGACATTATGAGCAACCTCTCTTGGATCATATGGCCTGTTAGGAATTGTGGCTAGATTCAACATTAGCATCTTTTCTGTCAAATGGCGCACCGTAAAGGGAATATTGTCCACATGTGCTTCTTTGAATCCTTAAGGGTTATGGATGTCCCTTATACTATTATTTGGTAGGCCAACTCCTAAGCTAACAATTTATTAGGCACATACAAGGGAAGACCATGAGGTTTAGTAAGGCTACCAAAAATACTTATATAAGTAAAGTTTTCCTCCCTGAACCAACTCCCTACTGCTATTAAATAAATTTCTACTTCTGGGTATATCCTTGGAGCCAGTTTATTAAAAATAGAATAATATACAAGGAGAATAAAACCATTGCAGATTTTACACAAATAATTTTTGTAATTTTCCTCCCATAGCTGGTGGTGGTAAATATGGATTGGATTCAGGTCTTGAGGAGTCCATTTCCACCCAAGTATTGGATATTCTAAATTAACGCAAATAGTATCCATAATATAAGCACTGTAATAGAATGAGGGAATAATCCGGGAAGTTTTATGTGCATTTGTTTTGTACTCTAAAATTGTTGTGGTTAGTTTATTAGACAAGTTATTATCCCAATCCATTACATAACCATTGGTTGCAACTTCCACTAGGGGTACCATTTCTATGGTGTATTTGGTCGAACCATGTATTCCGCACATCCTACAAATCATATCCCCAACATAACAATAAGGGGAAGCCAAAGAGTCAGCAGAGTACTTACTCGATCACTCGTGCTTGTGCTTTTTGTGAGAATGTCTCCATTACTTTATCGGGGCTGACTCTAAATCGTTCTCCTTTGCAAACGTCTCCATGAATGCCTTGTTGTATCACTTCTGAGGTCAAGGTAAGTGGTACATTTTCATGATATCCTCAGGCTGAAATGAGCCGAATATCCTCCCATCAGCTGTGCAAAAGGTTTTATTTGAGACTGGAATTTTCTCCACCACTCATCTTACTACATCCGTATATGGCAGGATTTTAGCTCACTTTGCTATTCTGTGTAGATAGGAACATGCTAACTCTTTAAGAGTTCCTTCTGATTTGTTTCTTGAATTAGTTGTGGCTTCCTCTGATAATTCCTCAAGGTCCTCTTCTTCTATTAGATTGTAAATGCTCTCCCAGCTCGTGTTTCCTAGACCAAGGCACGTCGTATCTGAGATTAATCCTTTCTCGCTTGGTCTGGGATGTTTGACTGGATGAGCTACTGTTGTGGACTTTTTTGATTTCTTACCCATTTTCTCTAGTTCTTTGGTTTCTGAAGAATTCTGCACAAATAGTTGCAAACAGTGATACATAGAAAATGCTGTTGCAAGCCAATATGATAATGAATATAATTACGTTGATTGGCATAAAATAAAATATAGTTAAGGATTACCATGGATGAAATCCTTTGAAAGATCCATCCTTAACTGCAATATTGAATAGTTGTTTAAACTGTCAATTGTAGTAATTAACATCATAAATGCCCATCATGTCACCCATATGCCAAACGATTGTTTCAAGTGTTCTTTAGATTTTATTGATCGGTGATCACTGATAAATCGCTAATCCGCAATAGAGAGTGTCAAAGTGAAGGCTTTTAAAACTTTCTTTAATTATCTCCAATCACCAAAAGGTGATACAATATAATGCGTGCAAACTTCCTTTAATGTATATTTGGTTTTCAAGATGTGCGCCTAATTAATAGATCGCAGTCGAGATTTGACATGGGCTTTATTCATTTATCATGTCACTCCACCGAGTGCTAATCGCCGATTTCCAGTTAGCTTTATCGCATCAGGAGTTTTTGGTTAGGCCTCTTCAAATCTCCTTTTATTGTTGACATAGATGAGTCGCCGATTGCAGATTGCGATTAGCTTTATTGCATCAAAGGAATTGAGGGGCTTTGCTTTATTGTGCATTGGCATTTGTTTTCCTCGATTTGCCGATAGCGATTACCTTTTCGGGTTAGAGGATTGGGTGATGTTGTTTTTTATGTGTTTCCTTTAATATTGTGATATGTGATCTCCAATCTCTTTATCGCAATACAAAATGATTTTTTTAATATTATAAAGAAACACTTTATTTCTTATTTAAAATGTTGTATAAAATGATTTATTTACATTGTGGGTTTTACAACGATTTTTCTTATGATGAGGTACATAGCATTTTATTCACACATCTAACTAAGTTTATTTTTTAAGGGACCCATTTAATATTAAGATTTTGTATAAAATTTTTATGAATGGGGGTTTGTTGTACAACACAACAGAAAAGTATGAAAGTACAATAGTGTGATCTTTCATAAGATTTTCTTCAAAAAATTCTAGACCTCAAATTCGTACAACAATAAAGGTTAAATAGAAAAAAGAACTGAATGTATTGTACAGAGTGTTGAGGGAATTTAAACATATCCCTTCAATATGGTTAAGGAAAAATAATTTTTTGGTAGAAATTTATGAATGTGATTTTCTCTCTTCATAGGCTTTGTTTCTACCATTGGATTATTTGTTGGAAATAATAATGAGAGGGGGGGGGGTTGAATTAGTATTATCTGGTCAATTATTTTCTTTTTCAAACCCAGAACATATACGCTACTTTAGTTAGAGAAAACGGCATATATAAGCAACTACAGATAAGGAAACCCCCGTATACCATATAGACTTATAGCTTAAAATATTTTACAGATGTTGAACATTAATTTGTGCATCAAGATCATATAAACAGTAACCAGGAATAGAGAAATAGAGCAGAAGACAATCACACACAAGAACACAAGATATAAGGTGGAAACCCAATGTGGGTGAAAACCATCTGTTGCAATTAGAAACTTCTTTTTACAATGATTCTGTACTGGTGCAGTCCTTTACCAGTATGCAGTTTGCTACCTGCAGAGAGCTACAACCCTCTCTCTTTTTCTAGCTTCTCCTGGAAGGGAGCTACAACCCCCTTAGTTATTGTACTAGTTGAGATACTAGTACACAGGCCGCTACCTGCAGAAGACTACGACCTTCTCTTCCTTCCAGGGACCACGTTTCATAAATTTTCAGACTGGATCCACAAATAACATCAATCAAACATCAAGAATTTCTACATC